>CM046433.1:48979764-49042264 GCA_025506505.1 Flaveria sonorensis | reverse complement strand
TTTGCATCCGATCATACCAAATTCCAAAAGAAGTTCAAGACAATACTTTCTCTGAGATAGACAAATACCAACATTAGACCGGATAACTTCAATAACTAAGAAATATTTCAAAATTCCTAAATCTTTAATTAAAAACTTATCTTTTAAAAGTTTTTAACTTTGATGATTTCATTTGATTGTTCCCTGTTATAATTATATCGTCAAAATAAACCAATAAAATAACCATATTAGAGTTAGAAGTTTTGACAAACAAAGAATAATCATTTTGCTTTGAGTGAATCCAAACTCACTTAATACACCAACAAGTTTTTCATTCCACATTCGAGGGGCTTGCTTTAGCCCATAAAGAGATTTAGATAGTTTACAAACTCTAGAATCATTTTCTAAAAATACCCTTCAGGCAAGGGCATATAGACATCTTCATTCAAGTTACCATTTAAAAATACGTTATTTATGTCAAGTTGATATAATTCCCAATTACGATTTATGGGTAAACTGATAATGCATGTATAGTTACCACTTTTACCACAGGCGAAAACTTTTCATCAAAGTCTATGCCTTCACATTGGTTGCAACCTTTTGCAACCAATCTGGCTTTATATCTTTCTATTTCACTTGTGGACTTATATTTGATTTTATAGACCTATTTGCATCCTATAGTTTTTCTCCCAGCAGGGAGATCAACTAAATCCCATGTGTTGTTTCTATTTAAAGCTTCAATCTCTTCATTCATAGCATCAATCCAATTTTTATCAAGGATGGCTTCTTTATAATTTTTAGGCTCAACACTTTTATTTAATTCTGTAGTGAAGCATAGATTTTCAGAGTTCAAATTTGAATAACTAACAACTTGTTCAAGAAACTTTACCCTCAATTATAAAGTCTTGAAGTTTTCTAGGAATGGTGGTACTTCGGGAAGATCGCCGAACCACTGTTGGTTGGTTTGTAGGGGCCATACCCTCAGGAGAGATAGTGCTATCATTTGTATCTAAATTGTGCTCTACATCACTAGCCTTCATTAGGACTAGGAGAAGGCTCCAAGGGAGTCTCATCCATAACCTCATGAGTGCTTTTAGGTTGCTGATCACTATCATGATACTCACTATATACCCTCTCCTCATCATCGGGATTTTCACTTGAGAACAATATAAGGTTGTTTGTGTCAAAAAAATTAGATTGTTTACTGCGGTATCAACATTAAGATCAAATGAATTTAAAAGTTTATTATCTAAGGGAAGACGTTTTCATAAAACTTGACATCTCTTGAAAGATTATAGTTTTTTGTTCTAAGCTCCATAATTTGTAACCCTTTTTTTGGTTTGAGTATCCAAGAAAAACACATTTTTCAGCATGATGCCCGAATTTATCATTATTATTTAAAATGGTACTAAACACACAAACAACCAAAAGTTCTCAAGTGATTCAAAGAGGGTGAAAAACCAAACAAGAGTTCATATGGAGATTTTCCTTCTAATACAGATGATGGCAACCTGTTAATTAAATAGGTGGCAGTTAGGATGTAGTCAGGCCAAAACTTAAGAGGAATTCCTCCTTGAAATAAGAGGGACCTAACAACATTGAGTAAGTTCCTATGTTTTCTTTCAACTATCCCATTTTGTTGGCGGGTGTACGAACATGTAGTTTGAAGAATTATGCCATGTTTTCTTGTAAACTTTTGAAATTGTTTATTTGTAAACTCAGTTCCATTATCACTTCTAAAAACTTTAATAGCATTATTAAACTGATTCTTTACTAATTCAAAAAAATATTCTATGTTATAAAAAACTTCATTTTTTGTTTTTAATAAATACACCCACACATCTCTAGTATAATCATCAACAATAGTTAGAAAATATTTAAATCCTTCTCTACTTTGCACTTTGTACGGACCCCATACATCAAGATGAATTAAATCTCCCAAACCTTTTGATTTATGTTCACTTAAAGGAAAAGGTTCTCTATGTTGCTTAGCTTTGTGACATATTTCACAAGGCAAAGTGTTATTCTGAAGTTTTAAGTTTAAATTGTTTTTTAAGACATTCAGAACTTGAATGGACGGGTGTCCAAGTCTAGAGTGCCATAGATTAAGATTATCAAAGCTATTAAAGCAAACCTTAGTAGATCTAGATGTATCTCCATTAAAATATAAACCGTCTATTGGCTACCAACCACCTGGGTCCTCTTTGTGAGAGAATCCTGATTAAAACAATTGTTTTCATCAAGGGTGACAGATAACTTATTATCACGGGCTAGTTTATACACAGAAATTAAATTAACATTGTATTCTGGAACATCAAACACATCATTTAAAACTACATTATCATTTAGCATTATACTTCCTATTTTAGTAACAGCAGCCCTAGTGCCATTAGGATGTTTAACCGTGATGTTAAGATCAGATACATTTATTTGATTAAAAACATTACTGTCATTCATAACCATATGTTGGTTTGCCCCAGAATCAATTCTCGAACCAGAAGTGCAATCGGAAGATAAGTTAGATGTAAAAACATAGATATTTTTATTAAACGCATTTGCAGAAAATGAAACATTACCTCTAAAATTTGAGCCTTGAGATGTTTCCCTTGTTTTCTTATTTAGCAACTAAAAGTTTTGATATTTGATCGGCAGTAAGAGCTGTTGTAGTAGAGTTAGAAGCTGAGTTATTTTTATTAGTTGTTGAACTATTAGGTATACCAGGTCTTGGCCTTTGACTGGAGAATTGTCTTCCTTTGGGCTTATTACCTTATGGATAACCAATGATTTCAAAACATCTCTTAATTGTATGACCAGTTTATTACAATGTGTGCATTTAAGATTTGGATTTGGAACCTTAATCCTCCTTTTATTTTCAAAATGATTGACTTTTAAAACAAAGCTTAAATTTTGAAGATGATGTTTCGAAGTACCATTTGAGAGTCGATGTGATTCTTCCCTTGATATAATTGAAAAAGCAGTTTTAATCGAAGGAGAGGTTCTCTAATCAGTAAGGTTGTTCTCACAGGTTGATAAATGTCATCAAGACCCATAAGAAACTGCATCAATTTCATTAGGTGATTGAAATCATTGAACTCTTTTGATGCTTGACAAGTACATGAGGGAAGTTGGAGCATGTTATTAAATTGTTTCCACATTGGGTTTAACTTGTGATAATATTCAGCCACAGGGCTTCCATTTTGACTTAATGAGTTAATTTTTTGACAAAGACCAAATACTATTGACCCATCTATTCTATCACAAATTTCCCGTAAATCTTCCTAAACTTCAACAACCAATTTAGAGAAAACTTGTCCAACATACAATTCCTCAGAAATAGAGTTAAGTATCCAAGTAAGAATGATAGAGTTACATCTATCCCATTGTTTGGCCAAAACATCATTTTCACTAGGTTTTTCACAAGCTCATCTATAAAGCTGGTTTTATTTTTTACTTGTAAAGCGAGTTTCATAGAGCTTGCCCAAACAGTATAATTTTCTGTCCCTTTTAATTTTATATTAACAATAGTAAAAACATTTGAATCATTTGAGTGGAGATATAACAGGTCACTAGCTTCAAGTTTACTTATTAGTGTATCCATGTCAATAATTTTTCCCTTTTTAAGAAGAGAAAAAAACAAGTCTAATAGGATATCACATAAACTAGAATCAACACAAGGGCAGACAAGATGAAATAGAAATATAAACAAACAGAGAAAGGTTTCCACACAATAAAATATTTGCAATGATTTTAGAATTTAAGCAAAGTTGGAACGAACTCACCGGGGGTGCCCTAAACAGGGTTCATGAGACAAATGAAGAGCAGAACTAAAAGAGACAATGGTGGCCGACAACAGATCGACCAAAAATGTCGATAAACGGAATTTGTTTTTGTAGATATAATAGCGAAAGGACACGAACAGAACAAGAACCATGAAGACTTTTGTGTTTGATCTTGAGTTTGAGCAGCCTTTTCAACCAGATGGGACAGATTGACCAAAGCCTTTTTATGGCTCTGATACCATATCACAGATTGATAAACCGAATAGAGAAGAAAAAGAACCTTGCTAATTTTACTCCAATAGTTTCACTACAATTAGTTACAACCACAACCAAGTTCAAGAGAGGCGAAACCTAAGAGCCACAACCATGTACAGTGGATGGCAAGCTACAAACAAGCCTAATCGTGAAACAATGGAGGGTAACAAGAAGCTTCTAAAACAAAGATTAAAAATAGATCCCTGACAAGAAGTAGTGTATGAGATGTAGTGAGAACTAAAGATGGAGAAGAAAGGAATGCGTCGGTTTTTTTTCCCTTTTTTGTGTGTTGTTGCAGTACCCCAATAAGAAACCCTTTTAAAGGGAAGAAAAACCAATGTTCACAAGTAGCCCTACTACACTTTGCAGGACCATGTGAAAGGGTGGTCAATACAATCAGCCTCATAATGAAGAGAGGTTTAGAACACTTAACAGTTCAAATGGTGAACTGGGTTTGAGTATGATGATACTAAGAACACAAGTAATTAGTGAGACAGAACTAAGAACAAGAACAAACAAGTATGGTTTTCAAGAATGTTATATATTGCTCTCAAGTTCTATTACAAGTGTTTACAAAGCATATTCGAATTACAAGGACATGAGACACTTTATACTACATCCTACAACCGTCAATACTTAGAAAGACAGTTGGAAACACTAATCTAGACAACAAGATCAATGTAGAGTCAAAAGGCAGATTGCCTTTTGACTAGTGACTATGACATGCTATAGCTCACATCCTTTTCTAATATAAAAAGGTTTACAGGTACAAAAGTAGGAAGTTACAGACAAAGACCTTATTCTACTATTTACAAAAGCATGGACTTTTCACCAACTCATACAAGTTGGTGAGTCTTCAAAGTTGCAGCAGAAAGTGTGTCAGCTTTCTGTAAAGTAGATTAGAGAAAGCATGTCTTCTCTATCTTCGAAAGAAATAAGTCTTCATAGCAAAATGGCTTCGGAAGACTTTGTCTCTGAAGCTTCGAAAGACTTCATCTTTTGCTTCGGAAGATTTGGACTTTGGCTTCGGAAGATTTTACACTTAGAGTATTTTTCTGATGTAGAGTGTAAAACTTCCGAAGCACTTCTACCTTGTACGTCCAGTGCATGCATGCAGGAAGACCCTTGGTTATTTTGGCTTTTTTGGTTGCATCAGCCTTATAATCTTTTGATATTATCTTACAAACTCCCCCTAGGCTGATGCTACCATAATGTAGAAGTTCTTCAGATGTTGATAGTCCTCATCAGGATCAAGACCAAGCCTTTTTTTATCATTTGGTCAGGATCCCTCAGACTCTCATAGTATCTTCTTATATCATAGAGATCATGTAGAGGAAGATCAAGCATGTCTTGCCAGAAGTAGACATCTTGACCTCCTTGATCTCTAATAACATACCTATTGTCCGGATTAGCAGCAAAACTCCAGGACAAGATGGGTCTTCCAATGGCAAGAGGCTCTACTTGAATAGGAGTTGGTTGAGCAGCCTCTTCATGCACTACCTCAGGATGCTTTAACTCATCCTGAGGTGTGGAGGTGGATACCTTGGTCTTCTTTTTCTTTGAAATACTTTTCCTGGCCATCCTTTTCCTCCTCTTTAAAGTTTTCAACTGAGAGGACTGGTCTTCAGCACCAGATTGTTCTGTTGTGTCCCTCTCAGTTGGGATGTCTTCTCTCACAAGTTCAGATGAAGAGAGAAAAGAACCCTACTATGGATCAGAAGACGAAGTTGGCTGAGATGTAGCTCTAGGATCAGGTTGTGTTATCTCAGGGGGTTCAACCTTCACCTTAACTTCAGGTTGAGCTGGACTTGGTGGAGAATGCAAGTCCACAAGCTCTCCTTTTTTGATCTTCTGCTTGATCACTCTTATATGCTCATCCATAGTGGATAGAGACATAGGACCAAGCCTCCTTTCGAAGAATCCATACAGCCTCAAGAAGCTCATCATCCTTTGTCTATCTTCAGGCTTCTTTTGGCTTTTGTGGATGATGGCCCTTGACCTTGTTGCTTTAGATATTCAAACTCAATGTACTTAAAGGATAAGGGAAGAATTACAGCTACCTGATAGAGTCCTGTAGCACTCAGGTAGTTGATCATATTCATTCTTTCAGCTTCCCTATCTACCTGAGGTTATGCAGCTGCCACAGTCTCTGTCTCATGACTTTCTGAACTGGGGAGAGGACAGGAGCATGTTTGTTGAGTCTTTTCAGTCACCTTTCTTCCTTGATCTTAAGGAGCAATGCTGCATCCTCTGCCTCCCTCATCTCCTTTGACAACTCAGTATCAGCCACCTTATTCAACTCTTCTAAGGGAAGAGAATTGAGTTCATTAATGTTATAGTTCCTTGTCCCCAGGTAGTTTTGCTTGGCTACCCTCAACTCATCATCTTGTGTGTTTGGCTTGGGGGCAGCTCAGATAGCATCTTGCATGAAGCCTGAGGACCCTCCTGAACTCTCTCCCCTTAGCTTTCTCTTTCTCTCTCTCTTCTCCTCCTCTAACTCCTCAGAGGTCATTTTCCTCTTCCCTTTGTCACGCATAGGCCTTGGTGACTCAGGGTGGAGAGAGATTTGGCCTTTATTGCTTGGTTCAGCAGTCAAGCTCTGGCCAGAGAGAGGATGTGAAGCACCTTCACTAGCTGGTGCCTCACTGAGGATACTGAGTGTTAAAGGAGATCTTGTCTCAATGTTCATAGGCTCAACTTCTGGGCCTTCAGTCAAGGCTTTCCCTTTGAAGCTAATCTCAGGGTCCACCTCAACATCTAGTTGACTAAAAATCTCACCTGCTAGCCTTTTTCTTTATAATTTGATCTCATCTTGAACTCTTCAAGCACCCTTCCTTGAATCCAATCTGCTAATCTCTTAGCTTGTCTGTTTTGGCTTGGGTTGAGAAGTGGAAGATTAACCAGATGGAGGCACTCATAGAAACTCAGGTTTGTAAAATTAAAGATCTCTTATTGACCCTGAGCTCTAGAGATGACAAGAGCCCTTCTTTCAGTGTCATACCTCTATCCCAAGATTGGGTTCTCAGAGTGAAGAGATGGGGTAGACGTGGCTCTGGGTATACCCTCCTCAAATAGGCTATATATGAGTGAGTCCACATCAATGTGGACTTGAGGAGGTTATTGAGTATGGACTATTGCAAGTGAGGGTGGTGAATCCTCTAAGTCCATACTTTAAGATGAACTCCCAGGTTCTGTGACTATTCTGACTTTCTCACCCTTTTTGGTAGCATCACTTTCTTGCATAAGTGAACTGGGGGTTGAGTCTATCACATTCACAGGTTCTTGTGGACCTGGTTGAGTTGTTCTTAGTGGTCTCTCAGCTAGCTTGCCTTTGAGATCGGTGATCTCAAGTTGCTGGTCATTGACCCTCTTTTGTAAGATAGTCACCTGAGATTCCAGGCAACTAATCTTAGAGACTAAATAGGTGCAAGTTTTAGTCAATTTGTGCACCTTTAGTTTCAGACTCCCCTCATCTTCATCAGAAGAATCATGGGGGGATGAGAGAATAGGACTAATGTCTTCTTCCTCATCACCAGCATAGTGTTCTTGGCGGATGGATTTCCCATGCATCATGACACCTTTAAGAGAAGTGTCAAGAGGATGGTTGCAATGGTCGAGGTCTAAATGATGTAATCACTTTCTAAAGTGAGAGCCTCTTTCATATGAATCTCCTGAATAGGTTCAGGAAGATACACCTTAGTGGGGGGTGGATGATATGGGCTAGACATGGGTGAGACAGGAGTACTCATTTCTCATTGAGTAGGGGTGGAGAAGAGAGACTCATGGTACTCATTGAAGCCCATGTCTTCATCATCATAGAAGTCAAGGCTGGGAACTGGTTAGTTGAGATCCAGTGGCTGGGGATGGTAACTGTCCCCGGAAAGTTGTTCACTAGAGTGTTGAGACTCTGAGTGAAGGCTTAAGGCTGGTTGGGTTGTGAGCTCATTAGGCTGAGCATGAGGAACCTCAGCACTGATCATTTAAGAGATAGGATGGTTTGCTCCTCAGGGGAAGTAGGAGCTCGAGTGTCCACTTCCTCCTACGTGGTTGGTGACATGGGGGCCAGCACAAGCTGAATATCATGTGCAGGGGTTCGTTTGGTTTTTCTCTGGTAGGTGATGGTTATTATGGGCTGTATTTATGGTTAGGAGGTGGAAGGTGTGGGTTCAACACTAGCTGGTGCTGCTAGGTTACCACCTTGAGCAACGAGCTCAAACATTTTTGGGACTAGGGCTGTTTCTTCCCCGAAGAAGCCAACAGTTGGCTTTCACACTATTTTGAAGATGTCGGGCTTCATCTATCCCAGTTTTAGAATATTACCTGTTCCCCTCAACTGTGTGCCCAGTTTATAGTTGAGAATGTGCTGGACATATCTAGGGAACATGTAATACTCTAGGGAGTCCAAGTTAGCAAGAAGATTGGTATATACAAATTGAGAATACCTGAACTTGACCCCCTGTACCATCCCATGGACTATGATGTAGATGTCTTCTGGAATCTATTCCCATCCTCTATGCTTGTTGGACAAGCTGTGTATGACAACATGGAGGAGGTATTTCCATTGAGAGGAAACCTTCCCCATCCTGAAGGTCTTGACTGTGAAGTCACCCTCATAGCCCATCTGTGCAAAGGAGTGGTTGACTGTAGCTTTGGGAAAGGACAAGTTACCTTCTACATCATCCAGCTGAAGATGTGTGTTTATGGTGGCCGGAGTGATGAAGATTGTCCTCCCCTGCACTGTGGTAGACAGTGCCTTCTCCCCGTCCATGGTGACCTCTTCGTAGGTCCGCCAGAACTCTAACAAGTGATCCTTATAGAGAGGAGGATCAATGGTGAGGGAGGTGAAATAGTTGGACAAAGAAAGATAACGACAAACCTCTGAGAAACCTGGATCTTTCTCAGAGTCTAACAAAGCAACCTGATTATGTTGCCTGTGAAGATGCATGGAAAAATTAGATTGGTTTCTGTGCTCATGGTTGGCCATTTGAAGTAGCTTTGTGATGAAGGAAGATAAGAACGAAGGCGGTTTGTGGGTGAAATTAGGTTAGAGAATTGTAGATGAAGAGGAGAGTGAGAAGAAGGGGAATCGTTGTGAGAATATATATGAAATAGATTTGAGACAAAGTTAAAGCAATAGGATAAACTTTGAAATCTAGATATCGGTCCCACCTCAGAAAAAGTGCCCAAAAGGTAGTTTTCTTGGAAGTTGAAAATCTTCTAAAGATAATTTTGCTTTGAAAGTTTTGTGAAAAAGCTTCCAAAGCCAATTTGGCTTCGGAAGATATTCTTAAGAATTGTAAAAATTTGGCTTCGGAAGAAAAATACTTAGAGAGTTTTTTCTTCTGACACATATTTGGTTTCAGAAGATATTAGGACTTGGGAGTTATTCTAAAGAGAATAAATCTTTCGAGACTTAATTGCTTTCGAAAGATATTTGTCCTTCAAATACATCCAAGTACTTAGAAGCATATTTAAGCTTCGGAAGATATTCTCAGAATGTCTTCTGAAGGTAAATTCCTTATAAGTAGTTATTTGATTTGAAGACATAATTTTCTTTTGAAGACAACTTGACATCTTCCGAAAGAAAATATGTTTGGAAAAATTTTCAAAAATCTAAGAAATATCATTTTAAAAATTTTCTTCCAAAATAAACTGGGCTTATGAAGGTGATAAAATAGACAACTTAGGACACACAGGTTTTAGAAATAAAGTTGATTTAAATTTTTTTTAAGAACATCTACTCAAAGTTAATCATCCCAATAGCTGATACAAGATATTTGAATCTCTGTTCATCAAAGGCTTTAGTGAACAGATCAGCATGTTATTCATTTGTGTTAACTTTGACTAGTTTGATTAATCCCTTCTCAAAGTTATCTCTAATCAAATTATACCTGATGCTGATGTGTTTGGTCCTGGAGTGCTGCACATGATTCTCTATAATAGAGATAGCATTGTTGTTGTCTATGTGGATGGAAGTCTCTTTGAAGTTGAATCCATAGTCTAGCATCTGATTCTGAATCCAAAGCACTTGAGCACAACAACTTGCAGCAGTAATGTATTCAGCTTTAGTAGTTGATGCAAAAACACAGGATTGTTTCTTGCATTGCAATGAGACGATCCTTCCACCAAGGAATTGACATCCCCCTAATATAGACTTTGCAGTCATGTTGCAGCCACCATAGTCACTATCTGTATAAGCATACAGATCGAAGTCAGAATTCTTTGGATACCAAAGCCCAAGCTTAGGAGCACTTTTTAGATATCTAAGAATCCTCTTGATAGCAATCAGGTGTGACATCTTGGGGTTTGCTTGATATCTTGCACAGATGCATGTGGCAAACATGATATCAGGCCTCCTGGCTGTGAGATACATAAGAGACCCAATCATAGCCCTATAAAGATGTTCATCCACACACTCCCCCTCAAGATCAGGTCCAAGGGAGTGGTTCCTGGCTATGGGTGTCTTAGCAACCTTATAATCAGTCATGTTGAATCTTGTATGTATGTCTTGTACATACATTGACTGACTTATGAAGATGCCATTGTCAACTTGCTTCACTTGAATTCCCAGAAAGAAAGTGAATTCACCGATGGCTCTCATTTCAGATATATTCTTCATCAGCCTCTTAAAATCTTTTGAGAGTTTGGATTAGTTTATCTGAAGATAATGTCATCCATATATACTTGAACCAGCATTAAGTCATTCCCTGTTCCTTTGATGAAGAGAGTTCCATCTATAGTACCCCTCTTGTAACCATGTTGATAAAGATACTGAGATAGTGTCTCATACCACTTTCTTGGAGCTTGGTACAGCCCATAAAGAGCTTTATCAAGCTTGCAGACATAATCAGGATGATCTGGGTCTGCAAAGCCAGGTGGTTGTTTGACATACACCTCTTCATCAATCACCCTATATAGAACAACACACTTGACATCAACTTGGTAGACCTTGAAATCCTTTGATGCAGAAAAAGCCAGCAATATTCTTACAGTTTCAAGTCTTATCACAGGAGCAAAAATATCTATGTAATCAATTCCCTCTTCTTGTGTGTACCCTTGAACAACTAGTCTTGCCTTGTTCTTGATGACAAGTCCTATATCATCTTTCTTGTTCCCAAAAACCCACTTGGTTCCTATGGTAGTCTTCTTATGAGGAAAAGGACATAGGTTCCAAACCTTCTATCTTTTGAATTGAAGCAGCTCCTCTTGCATTGGTTCAATCCAGCTTTCATCTTTCAAAGCCATATCAACTTTCTTTGGCTCTACTTGGGACAAGAAGCAAGAGTGTAGACAAACATTTTTGTCATGGGTTTGTCCTGTTGTTCTTACCTCTGTATCAACATTTCCAATGATGTTTATGGTGGGGTGTGACTTGTGGATCCTAAGTTGAGGGATCACAGCAAGTTGATTGGAAAGATCCAAATTAGAGAAATTTAGATTTGGCAATAAAGTATCACCCACCACATCAGCACACTTATCAAGTGAGACTTGATCCAATGAGTGTGTGACATCATTTATGTTGTCTTCTATGAAGTGGTTATCAGCATCAAGAAATTCTTGATCACTGTCACCACCTCTATTTCCTCCTACATTTGAAGCTCCTTCACTTGAGTTTTGAACCTCTGAGCTGGAATTTGAAGGCATCTTAGATGTATCAGCCAAATTTGTCATCTTTGTGCTGATAGGATCTTCATTTGTAGGGTTAGTTACCACTGGAGTTGAAGTAGTATTCTTGCTTGGTCTTCTCAGCTCAAATCTTGGGTCAGGATCTTCTGTTGATAAGTTACCTATAGATCCTGAAACATCCTCACAAGACTTGTTAAAATAGTTGGTAACTAAATCAAGATCAAATAGCCAATCTGGACCAGAACCTTTCACACTGGGAGTGTGCTCATTGAAGGTCACATTGGCTGACTCCTCAACTACTCTAGTTCTGATATTGTATACTCTATAAGCCTTAGCTTGAGAAGAGTATCTAATAAAATGTCCATCATCTGATTTCTCAGCAAACTTGGCTACCTGATCTTTGGTATTCAAGATGGTGCATGGACATCCAAATGACCCGAGGAAACTAATGAATGGTCTCCTTTTGTTCTATAGCTCATGAGGAGTTTTACCATGAGTATTAACTACTAAAACTCTGTTCTGCACATAGCAGGCCGTGTTAACAGTCTCTGCCCAGAAGGTGATGGGCAGTTTAGAGTCAGATAGCATGGTTCTTGCAGCCTCAATAAAAGTGTCCTATTTCTCCTCTCAGCAACACCGTTTTGCTGAGGAGTCCTGGGAGTACTGTATTGTCTTGTAATACCCTTTTCATCACAAAATGTATCAAGGATTTGGTTCTTAAATTCTGTTCCTTGATCACATCTTATGGTCTTGACCTTGTGATCAGATTGATTCTCAATTTTTAGAATGAAATTCTTCAAGATCTCAGGAGTCTCATCCTTAGTTCTAAGGAAAAAGACCCAAGTGAATCTTGTGAAATCATCTGTGATCACTAAACAATATGAGGTCCTTCCTAAACTTATTACACTAGTGGGGCCAAAGAGATCCATGTGTAATAAGTGTAGGGGAGTAGTGATAGAGTTTCTTTCCTTTGGCTTGTGAGACACTTTGTGTTGCTTCCCTTTCAGGTATGCAACATAATGATCATCACTTATAAACTCTTTCTTTGGCATTCCAGTTACCAAATCATTCTTAATTAATTTAATCATGTTCTTAAAGTTTACATGGCACATTCTTTTATGCCAGAGGAAAGACTCATCATTATTTGCTTTAGATAGAAAGCAAGAAACTTCTCCTGAGGGAGATGTTTCTTGCAAGTCCATCTTGTACATGTTCCCTTTCCTAGGGGATCTGAGCAGGATATACTCTTGAGGAATGATCACCCCGGGATTGAGAACAATGCACTCATGCTTAGTAAAGAGCATGTTGTGTCTCTGATCACAAAATTGGGATACACTTAGTAGATTGTATCCAAGCTCCTTAACAAAATTTACCTTCTCAATTATGAGCTTACCATTTATGACCATGCCCCTTCCAGTGATGTAACCACCAGCATCTTCTCCAAAAGCAACTGGTCCTCCATCAATTTTCTCAAAATTATAAAGCAAAGAACCATTGCCAGTCATGTGCCTGGAACAACCACTATCAATGATCCACATATTTCCCTTGGTCTTTAGCTGTTCCTGCATAAAAAGAAGTGGTTAGTTACACTTGGAAACCCAAGCCTCATTGGTCTTGGGCTTTTCAAAGTGATCTAAAGACAATATAACAGTAACACATCCTATATTCAAGCTTTGAGGATTTTAGTTGCTGTTGATGAACAACTTTCAGTCACCAGGTCTTTCTTCATCTTCCACACCATCTTCGAAAGATTGGACTTGACCTTCAACACCTCGGAAGTTTCAACAACTTCTGAAGTTTTGGAGACTGGACCTTCGGAAGATCTTGCTTTCACTGCAGCATGGTTTAGTACTTTGGAAGCATTCCTTTCTTCCGAAGGCAAGTTTTCACTTGTCTTCTTCTTCACTTTGAAGCTTCAGAAGGAAATAGATTTTCCTTCCAAAGCTTGCTTCTCCTTCTTCTTCTCAGAAGTTTTCTCTTTGATTATGTGGATGGTACTTTTAGGATTGTAAATACAATCCTTAACCAAATAAGAAGTACTACCATACATGATGCAGTCCATTTGCTTCCTTCTGAGAGTCTTTTTCTGAGAGGAAGACTGAACTTGATCATATTCCTTCTCCATCTTCACCTTGACAGATGATGCAGCAAGCTTCTTAGGGAGAGGCTTGCTTTTGGAGTTGAATGGTTCAGGCTGTGTAGCAGTGGTACATAGCTGGTCAGTCTTCTTCTCCATGCTGAGATGATTTGGACCTAAACTAGAACTCCTGGTACTAGAGTTCATGGTTTGATCTTCAGCCTTGACCACTTCAAACCCTGTAGAGATAAACACTTGTTTCTACTTAGAGTTAAAAGTGGCCTTGATTTCTTGAGCCTTCTTTGCCTTTATCTTGGCTCTCCTGATCAAGTTCTTTCTTTGAGACTTTGTCATCCCAGCTTCTTCATCTCTCTCCTCAGGAGAATAGTATCCCTTATTAGGATGGTCCTCTTCACTCTTCTCTAACACATCCTTTACTATCTCCTTATCCTCTTCAAAAATGGGGTCTATGAGGGGAATCTTATCTTCACAAGTTCCACACCTTGGAGATCTTATAGATAAAAGAGTGTGCGAAGGAGCTATCTCACTAGATCCCAGTCCCTGCTTATCTTGATAACAAACTTGTGCATGTAAGGATGAGGATATCATGTTCTTGAAGGTCTCTTCTTCAAGAACAAGTTTTTCTGCTTGGGCTTTGTTGATCACAAGCTCAGCCTGGCATTCAGTTAACTTAGTGATGAGATCTTTGATCTGAGTCCTGTAATTGGTGTGTTCATGCTTTAGAGTTGAAATGGTTTTCTCTAGATCTTCTATTTTTAGTTTATAATCATTTTCAGCTCTTTTAAAATTAACTTTTACGATATTTAAGGACTCAAGATATGATCTCATCTTTAAGTTAAGGACCTATACTTATTGACTTTAGCAATACATTCAGGTGTACAGAGATGTTCCAATACCTTGGCTTCATCACGGTCTGCCATAAGTGCTTGGTTTGGAGCAACATCCTCCACCTGAAAGCTCCCGTCAAAGCCTCCTTCTTCAGCAACTACAACATGTTGCATGGGCTTCTCATTTTGGTGTGCTCCTTCAGTGTAGTTTGGCCTGGCTTGTGCTTTGCCACCATTTGACTTAGGTGCCTTGCACTCTCTGGCAAAGTTTCCCATTTGGTTACAATTATAACACTTCACCTTGCCTTTGTCTAGCCCAAACTTTCCACTGGACATATTGCTGGAAAACTTCCTCCCAGTCCTCTTGTAGAACTTCTTGGCCCTGTGAGTGAGAAGAGCCATCTACTGGACTATTTCCATATACTCCAGATTATCTGGATTGATACAGTCCTGGTCTTCAAGAGTGAAGAGAAAGTTGCCTGTACTTTCATCTGAAGACACAAAAGCTTGAGAAGAACTTGTCTCTTGGAATAGGCTCCCAGGGATGTAGCTCTCCCTTGGTGTCTCCAGGAAGGTGATGAAAGGCCCCTTCTGTGAGGTTTCAGGGTAGCAGATAAGGTGGTGCTATGGTTCTCTGTTGTCCCTTTCAACCACATGAAGGGCAGAACTCTGTTGGATACTGGAGTTACCAGATGAATTTTGCATATTCATCTCCATCTGATATCCACTGAGTATGCCATATAACTCAGTGAGAGTGAGGGTCTTGAGGTTTTCAGTCCTCTTAATGACCACACAATAGTATGTCCATTGTCTAGGAAGAGAGGACATGAACTTCCTTACAATATCCCTATTCTCCAAAGTTACTCCAATATCAACAAGAGTATCCACAATCTCAACATACCTGAAGTACTGTTGAGTCATGGTTTCACCTGCTTTGAAGGTGAAGTTCTCAAACTGCTGCTTCAAGAGGTCCTTGTTGTTCTTTTTAGCTTAATTGGAGCCCTCATACATCAGCTTCAGTGCATCCCACCGTTGCTTTACAGTCTTGCTCTTCTTGAAGCCTCTGTAGATAGAGTTTGGAAGAGCAGTTTGGAAGGCGGTCATGGCCTTCTGATCAATATTAATTTTCTTCCAGTCTTTATCAGAATAATTGGCCACTTCCTTGGGTATCATACCACGACCAGCAGTAACTGAAGGGGTGGATGGTACATGAGGTCCAGAGACTACTGATCCCCACATCCTGGAGTCTTGGGACTTGATGAAGCCTTCTATTCTTTGACACCAAGTGTCAAAGTCTTCAGGAGTAATTAGTGGGGATTTAGTCATGGTACCAGTTTCCATGTCAGCCTTGGTGATAGCTGCCATTTGATATGTTAAGTATTTTATGAGAGTGAAAGGATTAAAGATGGTGAGATCTTAAAATCAAGAGCCTAAAATACTCTGTCACAGATTGATAAACCGAATAGAGAAGAAAAAGAACCTTGCCAATTTTACTCCAATAGTTTCACTACAATTAGTTACAGCCACAACCAAGTTCAAGAGAGGCGAAACCTAAAAGCCATAACTATGTACAGTGGAGGGCAAGCTACAAACAAGCCTAATCATGAAACAATGGAGGGCAACAAGAAGCTTCTAAAACATAGATTAAAAATAGATCCCTGACAAGAAGTAGTGTATGAGATGTAGTGAGAACCAAAGATGGAGAAGAAAGGAATGCGTCGGTTCTTATTCCCTTTTTTGTGTGTTGTTGCAGCACCCCAATAAGAAACCCTTTTAAAGGGAAGAAAAACCAACGTTCACAACTAGCCCTACTACACCTTTACAGGACCGTGTGAAGGGTGGTCAATACAATCAGCCTCATAATGAGGAGAGGTTTAGAACACTTAACAGTTCAAATGGGGAACTGGGTTTGAGTATGATGATACTAAGAATACAAGTAAATAGTGAGACAGAACTAAAAACAAAAACAAACAAGTATGGTTTTCACGGATGCTGTATATTGCACTCAAGTTCTATTACAAGTGTTTATAAAGCATATTCAAATTACAAGGACCTGAGACACTTTATAATACATCCTACAACCGTCAATACTTAGAAAGACAGTTGGAAACACTAATCTAGACAACAAGATCAGTGTAGAGTCAAAAGGCAGATTGCCTTTTGACTAGTGACTATGACATGCCATAGCTCACATCCTTTTCTAATATAAAAAGGTTTACAGGTACAAAAGTAGGAAGTTACAAACAAAGATCTTATTCTATTGTTTACAAAAGCATGGACTTTTCACCAACTCATACAAGTTGGTGATCTTTAGAGTTGCAGCGGAAAGCGTTTCAGCTTTCTGTAAAGTAGATCAGAGAAAGCATATCTTCTCTGTCTTCGGAAGAAATCAGTCTTCACAGCAAAATGGTTTCGGAAGACTTTATCTCTGAAGCTTCGAAGAACTTCATCTTTGGCTTCGGAAGATTTTACACTTAGAGTATTTTTCTAATGTAAAGTGTAAAACTTCCGAAGCACTTCTTCCTTGTACGTCCAGTGCATGCATGCAGGAAGACTCTTGTTTGTTTTGGCTTCTTTGGTTGCATCAGCCTTATAATCTTCTGATATTATCTTACAATCTTCATCTTTAATTCCAAGCCTAATTTTAGAAGGAGCCCAACCAACATCAACCCAAAACCTGCCAGCCCAGAAAATAAATAAGAAATAGAAGATTAGAGAGGATATAGAATTGAGATAATTTTTAACAAAGCACACAAATGAAAGTAATTACACACTTATTTATACTCCTGATATTGTAGACAACAAGCCAACCAAATAGCTGCCTTTAGCAGTTATTTGTCACCAACGTAATCATCTACAAACAGGTTTAATACCCTTGACCCATTGCATAATCAGGGGTGCATCTTTGAAGGGACCTAGGGGGCCTCGACCCCATTTTTTTCGCCTATAAGTAAAATTTATATGTATTTTGTCTAAAAACTTTATACATATGGAATCCCCTTCCCCTTGGTTTTTTCGACAAGAAGTGAAAATTTATATGTATTTCGTCTAAAAATTTTATACGCATGGAGTCCGGCACCTATGATTTTTGTTCTTTAAAAAATCTCCCCCCTAATTTTTTTAACAATCTCTATTGGCAGCTTCAAGATCACAAGGTAAACCTTAACTGAATCATTTAACTTTTCAGTCATGATAACGATTGTAAAGTTCTTGAAGCTAGGTAGTGAACTAGGGATGTTGAGGGACGGATATTAGATCAAATATTTAGGTATTACTAGTGCTAAAATTTCAATTATATCATTTAATATGAGATTTAACCATTATATTGCATATACTATAATTATTGTTCAAGGATTCAAAAATTAGAAATCATGTTGTTCAACGATTCTAATATTAGGGTTCATAATTAGATATTTGTTTGTTAAACGTTTTTTATGTGTAAAAATGCTTTCTTTAAATGAGTGAATAAAAATTTAGATATTTTGAGTTTTTATTATTTGATCGGACCCAAACCGAATTGCCTACCTGAACATATAACCCAAATTATAACGATAAGAAAAAAAGTTAGGTCTCATGTCTTTCGACCCCTCTGAAAATTATTTTAAGTTCGACCACTATACATAGTTACACCTTATTATTGTCACATAATTTTACGTATAACATAAGTATATTTGCATCTATGATGAACTTATTTACAACATTTCTTGCCAATCATCTACAAATGAGTCTAATATCCGCGACCCATTACATAGTTACACCTTAATCTTGTCACATAATAATACTTATAACATAATTATATTTGCATCTTTGCTAAACTTATTTCCAACATTTCTTGGGTATTAAAGTAATCATGGCCATTTACTATTTGAATCCATCTCCACAACGTCATGCATTGATATAGATCAAGTATACTTAAAATTAAATGGCAAAGTATTGCAAGAAATCTGAATGCTTATATATACACGTACGAAATGTTGAGACTTGAGAATAACAAGAGCAAACACAAGGATTAACATGGAGAAAACGTATGAATAAGTACACTATGTGTCTAATCAGTGGCGGAGCTTGAACACTCCCGTAGGGAGGCGGGGGCGAACTCGATATTTACACTACCGAGCTAAAAATTTACACTACTGGGCCAAAAATTTACACCACCGGACTAAAATTTTACACTATCCTCCGCCAATGTGTCTAACATCCGACTGCGATCCTTACAGAAAATAGCGAAGGTTGCCACAAATCATATACATGTAGGATAGTACTTATTATTAGCCTTAAAAAGTCTAGGTGACTTGGAGTTAAAGGCCTAAACACCTTCGATCCCATTGTTTTGATCAAATCCAAATGCTTTTGAAAAAGATGCATATAAACAATCAAATCCCCATTGCTAGTTACACTTGGCATGGGCATAACATATCCAGTTTGTCCGCCCCATGGGAAATGATACGAACTAAAATATGGCTTCCCCCATCCGAAATCCACTTTTTTTCAATCAAAAACGCATCCCAGATGACACCACCACCGCACTCGCATCATCATTTCCAGCATCAGTGTAACTTTTCATTACTGCAGTTGCAGGTTTATGTACCTCCACCCAGTCGATGAGTCCCCTAAAATGTTCCTCAGTGGTTGCAACGCTGACAAACTTATAAACCTTCTCACATACCTCACTAAGCTGCATTTCGTTAAGATGGCCTGATTTCACCTCACCAGATGCAATTGAAAGTACATTTTCAAAGTAATTTAGCATATTGTCATCGTGTAGCCTTTCTCGGCCATCTACTACCACGCTCAACCTGCAGGTCTTGATCTCATCATCTGCTTTTGCTATTATCTTCCACAGAAAGGAGATAAATGACATAAGTTTGCTTGGTTGATTTACATTCAAACTTGAAGCCTTTTGAAGGTTATTGATTTCACCTGCTTTGACGTAGTAAATTCAACTTATGAGAGGATTTGTGGAGACTATAGAACCGGGTGGTGGTGGGATTGAAGAAAAAGGGACGTACAATGTGTCATAGAAGGGGTTAACAAGAGGTGGGCATCGCGGGTGGAGCATGGACCGATGGAAATATGGGAGGCAAGAAATTGGTTTGGATAGGGTGATATCCACCCATGTCACCAAAAACATGTTCATCGGGTGTGCATCAGCTACTCGATGATCGAACGTGTATCCAATAACTAGTCCTCCATGGCTGAACTCAGTAGCCTATATTAACAGCATACACACACAGACACAAGAAATTGGAATATCCTAATCAAAATTAAAGCTCAGCATGACCCATCACCATTCGCTAGTGGACTATCTTAACATTTATTTGTTGTTGTAAGTTCTTAATGACAGCAAACAACTGAAGAAGACATATAAGAGTTGATGATCACAGGATGTTACAAGATCGACTTGAGAGAATTCTTAGAAATGCATTACATATCATCAACTTACAAATGAAGGTTTGGTCTCCTATTTATACATACAGATGTTGGGGTATTAAACACCATTACTTATAATAACATATAATACAAATAATAATTAACTAAACTCATACTAATCAATGAATTACTGTCTAGCATTCTCCCCCCTAATTCTTGATTCCTTTCATACTCTTGACTACTAGTAGATTCTTGTCTTGATCTTCACTTGGTCTTGTTTATAACAATGTAGGTCCAATGTCTTCACATGGAATTAGATGAGCTTCCTCTTTTTCTTTCAATTTTGGACATTCATGTTTAAGGTGTCCAAAGTCATCACAATTGAAGCATCTTATGTGGCTCTTGTTTTGTTGGTTTCTCCTACCAACGTTGTTTTAGTAGGTCTTCTAATTTTTACCTTGTCCATGTCTTAGACTTCCTGGACTTGAATTTCCATGACCGTAATGTTTTCATTTATCTTCTTTGACTTTTCTTTTTGCATCTACTTTGGTGAATAAGAGTTTAGTATGTGTATCACCTTCTTCTGGTTTTCTTGATGCGTTCTTCATATGCCTTTAATCTTCCCACAACTTCTTGAAATATCATAGTTTTAAGATCGACAAATTTTTCAATTATAGCAACAATTTCAAACCCTAACCAATATTTTGTTATCAATAATGGATCCAAGATTGTTGGCTTGTGAGACAAGTTTGCTAATTTTGTCGGTAAAGTCATCTAGAGATTCGGTGTCTTTCATCTTTAATGCTTCAAATTTTGATTCAAGTGTTTGTAGTCTTGACTCTTTGACTCTATCTACCTACAAATCATGCTTTTAAATCTTCTCAAATTTCCTTAGCATTTGTATGATGAGCCATTTGAAAGACTAGTGCTTCTTGAATGGCTTGATAGAGATAAGCAATAGCCATTGCATTTTTCTTTAAATCAACTTCTCCTGTTGATTTAATTGCTTTCCATATTGTATGTACATTGAAAATTGCTCTAACGTTAATTGCCTAAATAGTGTAGTTTGTCGAATTTAAAATGGGGCATTAAACCTGGCAATCTTAACCCATAGTAGTGAAAAGAGGTTATCTTGGGTAAAGAATTTTTCTATTTTGGGTTGGGCAGTATTAACAAAAAACGGGTCAGAATGGGTTTTCAGAAAACCTTATGAGTTTAAAATGGGTTGGAACGGGTAAGAACAAGTTCTCAAATGGGCAAGAATGGGCAATTGTTTGTCGACAAGAACAAGTGAGCCAATTGACCACCACCTTCGATTGACCACCAGTGCTGCACCTCCATTGTCAACTGACCACCACCTACCAACCATCGCACAACCACTAACCAACGCTACCGCCAGCACTACCAAGCATTGTCGCTGCAACCACCACCAACTATCACAGCCGCAACCACCACCGGCTAGCGCCACAACAAACTACCACCTCCGCCACAACCACCACCACCAATCAGTACCGCCGCCGTAACCACCACCAACTGATGCGGACCCAACCACCAACCATAGGGCATGCCTTCGATTTTGTTGCAAGATTTTATAAAAATTCCTAGGTAGCCTTCATAATTTATCACTCACTGCAGAAGAGTGTCTACTTCTTGCTCTACGGCAAATTAGATTGGGATAACTCATTTTTAAGTTTCTAAAATTGATTTTAATATTGTGATACAGCTGTGTTGTTTTAAAACATAGAATAGAGAAATAAAATAACTAAAACAAAATAATAAATATTTTAAAATTTTGTTTACGTTAATCTTCTTTATATAGTTTAACTATTAATTCTATTTTGTGTTCAGAATCTTCATATTATTGTTCCCAACGTGGTGGTCGCCGTCTTCCATCTCCAACGGATTGGATAATAATCATTGTAATCGATTCTGAACCAAGGATCCTTGAAACAAGTTTTATTTGTAGTTTATATGTTTTTTTTATGGTTTGTGTTAGAAAATTGAGAATTTTGATATTTTTGGATTTGATCCGTCCTGACCCGACCCCATTCTGACCCGAACCCATCTTGACCCGTTTCTGACCAGAACCCATCCTGACCCGAACCCGTCCTGACCCGAACCCATCCTGACCCGACACCTAACCCGACCCGACCCGACCCACCCATTTTGCCAGGCCTTTAGGGCATTGAAACATCATTGAAGTTCCTTCTTCCTTTACAACTTCATCTTTCTTAGTCATTTTTTGTTTCTACTTCTTTCCAATATTGTTAAGTAATTTATAACTTTCTTAACTTTAGTATCTATGGTTTCAGATCAGATTTGATATCAACTCACTTGTTTCGGATCAAATCGATATCAACCTTGCTTGAGATTAAATTAATATAAGCCCGACTGACTTCGAATCAAATAATCTTCTTCTTTTGACTGTGACTAACTTGATATCAACTTACGTAGTTTTGGATCAAATTATCAATCTTCGGGTCTTCTGGTCGCGTAACAAATCAAAACCTCACTTCTAAGAATAGTGCACGGGGTCTTTTTGTTGTTTATAAGGAATCAAGACCTTCTATTTTTCTTATCACAACAATAAACGGGGTCTTCGGTTGCAAGACGAATTAAAACCAACTAACTAGGTTTTTCGGTCGTCTAACAAATCAAACCAATTGTTGCTTGTTGAGAATCTTCGGGTCTTCGGTTGCGAGACAAATCAAAACCAATTGTACGGGGCTTTTCGGTTGTTAAGCAAATCAAACCAACTGTTCTTCTTGGAACTGGTCCTTCGGTTGCCGGGCAAATCAGAACCGTTCCTCCTCTTTCTTTTAAAAAAAACTTTATGTTTTCTAAAACATATATTTTCTTTGAACAAAATGTTAGGGATAGATATCTTGTATAGGTTTAGATGATATATATCACTCTTGTAATCATAATTGTAATTATTTTTCTTAATGATATAATATGAATATGTTTAATTATGATTGTGTTTATGAATTGAGAAACATTTATTTTGCGCTTCATTATGTATATTTATGTGTTATATAACACACTTCAGAATGTATGTGTGAATGTGCAGAAAACATTAAACTGTGTCAATTTGGAAAAATTGACTAAGTGTTGGAACAACTGCGGATGAAGAAAATGTTCTTCCATAGATGTTCTCGGGAACATAATTGAAGAGTGTATATCCGTAGATCTTCTGCGGAAGTGAAGCTACTAAAGGAGGTATTCCTGCGGAAGACAAGAACTCCTGCGGAAGCACAAGAACAGGCTACAGAAGACTGACTACCTGCGGAAGAGTAAATTTCTGCGGAAGTCCAATTAACTCAGAAGTCAACATCAAGTTAACAAGTCAACGTGGCAGAACATCAACAACATTAATGACGATTGAAGACGTTTTATTCAAGCGGATATTCCACATCACATCAACAAATTTTATCATCAGTAGAGTCATTGTAAATTACGAATTCATAAGTCGATAAACATGGCGAAAATTCTGATAATAATGATTAGCTTAATTATAGCAACAAAATAGCTAGCAATATAACAACATTAGATCTCTATAAATAGATACGAGATCATCAACAAATGTAATAAAAAAAATAGTTAGATCATTAGAATCAACAATATCTGAAGCATTGTATCAGCAATATCAATAGCATCAAGAAAGCATTTCGTTCAACGTTCTTTAGTATTCACGGTTTGATTATTCTTATTTTTGTGTGATTGTGTGATTGAATTCGTAGATTAAACACCAAGTATTGATAATTCCGCAATCAATACTTGTTCAAATCAAGTCTGATAATTCCTGTTCGATCCTACGATTCACAGGTGGTAACAGAGCTTGGTGCTCATTGATTTATATCAATGGATCTATCAGCTTTGATTAAGTTTAATCAAATTCTGTTTTAAAACAAAACCTCTGTTTTTCAAAATTAACTATCATGAGTAACTCAGTTGTTGGTGCTTATCAACTTCCTAAACTGGAAAACAAATTTGATTTTAAAACCTGGAAAATCCGGTTAAGGAATCATGTTAATTATACAGATTCTGACTTATGGGCTTCGATTACCGAAGGACCTTATATTCCACCTGCCTTAGGAGCGGATTATAAGGATAATAATCAGCCTATTAGTTTAAAGAATCTATCACCTGATGATGCCAAGAGAGTCAATATTGACATCAAAGCCTATAGTATGATTACTATGGCTTTGCCTGAAGAACTCTTGATCAGGTGTGAATCATATAAAACTGCTAACTCGTTATGGAAAATCCTGCACACTCTGTGTGAAGGCAGTGACGAGATTAGAAGTATCAAAAAGGACACTCTTCGTGCACAATATGAAACCTTCCATCATATTCAGGGAGAGTCAGTCCCTCAACAATTGCATAGATTTATGCAACTTGTTACAGAAATGAATATTCTTGAACTTAAGTACAGCAGTGAGGAATTAAATAAAAAGATGCTTCATTCATTACCAAAAAACTGGACACAGACTGTGTCCATGTTTAAAAATACTATTGATCTAAAAGCAATAGGACTAGATACACTAGTAGCTAAGGTAGAAGCGTTGGAGCTAGATGAAAAGACGAGAAACAAAAGTATGAAAGCACCTATAGCTCCTTATCAATTCAAAGAGCTGAAGAATACTAGGAGTACATGCATCTGCAATGAAGGTGAAAGCAAAGCAAGTGATGAAAGTGAACCGGAAGAAGAAACAAGTTTCTATGCAGCAAAGCCTTCAAAATTAAGATCTCAAAGCAAGCAGAACAAAAAGGAAAAAGGCAAGGCTGAAGAATCCAAAAGCAAGAAGATCATCAATCAAGCGGAACCAATTACGGTGGTTCTAGAACCTGAAGAACAGAAAGCCGCCTTTGTAGCTTTCAGTTCAAGATTTCAGGCATATCTAGGAAGCACCTTGACTCCTGCTCATTTTTGTCAACAAGATCTAGAAGAACTTCATCCTAATGAAGTAGAAGAGATGGATCTGCCAAGGCAAATGGCAATGATTGCCTATAGAGCCAAGATGTATATGAAAAGAAACAAAGGACTATCTATTGGAAGCAGAACAGCAAAACTTGGGGTAGATAAGTCCAAAGTAAGATGCTTTAAATGCAATTTGTTTGGACACTTTTCAAGGGAGTGCAATAGCAACCAACAGCAAACAACTGACTCAAGACAGCCCAGTCAAAGGAGTTTCACAGACCCACAACTAACCAATGCATCCCCACCAAACAATACAACAAGTACCTCTAACACTAAAGAAACTGGTTTGATTATTTTGCAGGATGGTACTTATGATTGGAGCATGTATGAGAAGGAAGTGCTTGCTGAAAATCAAGCTTTAATGGCCAACATGGAAAACAAAGTGCCTCCAATGGCCACTGAGGTAAGACAAAGGTTGTACTCTCCCGCTTGCATAGATGAAGTAGAAAGATATAGATCTCATGCTTAACAATTAGCTGATAAAGTAAAAGAAACCTTACTTCTAAATGAATCTCATGTAAGAGAACATAAACTTTATCAAGTTAAAATTAATTCTTTACAAAAGGATTTAGATAAACTTGTGTCTGAAAATTACAATCTAAAAGCACAAGTTGAGCATCTGACTACATCTTTAACCAAATCTATGTCAGAGCATGCATCTACTGAGGTGAAACTGCAAAAATTCCAATTGTCATCAGAACAATATGAGAAATTGTTAAACTTTCATATTGAGTCTAAGAACAAATTAGGATTGGGATTTCATGCAGTTGCACCACCAGTTAACAACAATTATATTCCTTTACCTGAGTCAATGACCAACAGTTTAACTAATCACTTTGTATCCAATAACAACCCTAAGACATCAGATAAACATGATTTGTCTGAGTCATCTGAATCTAATTCATCTGAATCAGAATCAAAATTGTCAGAATTTGATTATGACAACTGTGATGACTTAGATGAAGAGGAAGAGACTAATAATGCTGAGTTGGGTAAAGGTAAAATTATGTTAAATGAATACTCAATACCAAAGGTCTTAAATGAACTTAAACTACCCTATCCACCAAAACAAAGAAACCTTCTCAAGACAATCCACACAAGGATTGAGCAATTAAATGTAGGAATACATGCATTCAACAAACTAAATGTAGAAAAGTCAGCAAAATGAGGATCAGGATAAAAGATCAAAGCTTCAGTAAATCATCTGCGGAAGAAATCAGAACAGACTAACAAAAGGGTCACAAAAGATAAATCAAAAGAAGCTTTTGATATCAAGTCTGGAAGAGACAAAGAATCATCAGCAGGTAAACTTGAAAAGGAATTAGAGAAGCAAAAACTGATGAGCAAGAAGAAGGCAAAGAAAAGGAATGCAGCTGATAGTGAAGATGAAGTTTACTGTAAATGGTGTGACATGTACAACCACAACACAGAAGAATGCTACTTTAGTAGCTATTGCTCAATATGTGACATGAACAATCACATGACTTTAGATTGTTACTTCAACAAATATTGTGTAATATGCAACAAAAACAACCACACTACAAAGGAATGCTACTTCAATAAGAAGAACAAAACAAATGTTGTCAAGAAAAAGGAAATAGATACATCTGAGTCAGATCCACAATCTTCTAAAGATGATAGACATTCAAATCAAAAGAAACAACAACAAAAACAAAAAATTACTAAGAAAAAGAATAGACCTACTGAGGTGCAATCTAAAAACAAGAAGGATAAACCACAAGTGCAAAAGACAACACCTCATAAAAGGATAACACTTGAGGAAGAAGACAACTTCTTTGACAACTTTGACAAAGGCAATGATGTGCCTCAGTCAAAAGTAAAGGATGCAAAAACATTTTCAGGCAAATCTTCATCATCCATATCAAAGAAGAAGTCTCAAACAAAATTGACTAACCAAGTCAGTATGAATCAAGAAGACATCACCTCAACCTCATCAACCATTACATCCTCACCCCAAACTAAACATAATGAATTAACTGACTGTATAGCTAATCTAGAAACTTCAAGTCTTATTCATGAGAAAATTGATACATTAGATAACAATGTCAAGCCCAAGACCAGCAAGGCTTGGGCTCCTAAGTCTAACTAAATTCATTTTTGTTTACAGGAACATCCAAGGAGGGCTGACAACAAGTGGTATATTGACAGTGGCTGTTCCAGACATATGACAGGAGACTGCACCCTCCTGCAGGATTTCAAACATAAGAATGCTTCATATGTAGCATTTGGTGGGGATAAGAAGGGAGGTAAAATTACTGGTGAAGGAATGGTAACAAATGGAGTTTTAAAGTTTGAAAAAGTTAACTTTTGTGAAAACTTACAGTTTAACTTACTAAGTGTATCACAAATCTGTGACCAACACTATACTACTTTCTTTGATAACTCTGAATGCTACATTCTTAAGCCAGGTTTCAAAATTCCAGAAGATTGGATCCTTCTTAAAGCACCAAGAAAAGGTAACACCTATGTGTTGGATATGAACAACACTGCACTAACAAGCAAAGAAACATGCCTGATCTCTAAATCATCAGAAGATGAAGCACAACTCTGGCACAGAAGGATGGCTCATTCCAACATGAAGAACATGAATAAATTGGTGAAAAATGACTTAGTCATTGGTGTTCCAAAGAAAGAATTTTACTGTTCTACTCACTGTTTATCATGGTATAAAGGCAAACAACATAAAGTATCACATAAGTCAAAAACAATTAACACAAACACAACACCACTAAAGTTACTACACATGGATCTTTTTGGTCCTACCAATCTGTTAAGCATTGGCAAAAGGCAGTACTGTTTGGTGATTGTTGATGATTTCACTAGATTTACTTGGGTATTTTTCTTAAAACATAAAAGTGAAACATCAGAAATTTTAATGGAGTTCATCACTAAGATAGAAAATCAACTTGATCTAAGAATCAAGATACTAAGAAGTGATAATGGAACTGAATTTGTTAATTATGTCTTAGACTCTTTTTGCAGAAATAAAGGCATAGCTAGGCAATTTAGTGCCCCAAGAACTCCACAACAGAATGGAGTTACTGAAAGAAGAAACAGAACTTTAATTGAAGCAGCAAGAACAATGCTAGCTGACTCACATCTTCCAGTAACATTTTGGGCAGAGGCTGTGAACACAGCCTGCACTATTCAAAAAAGAACTTTGATTGTCACAGAACATAACAAAACACCCTATGAACTTCTGTTTAAAAGAAAACCTTTTATAGGATATCTAAAAGCTTTTGGGTGTCATGTATCTGTATTAAACACAAAAGAACAGTTAGGAAAATTTGCTGAAAAAGCCTATGATGGTTTCTTTGTTGGTTATTCATCAACATCTAAATCATATAGAATCTATATTCCATATGAAAACATAGTGGAAGAAACTCCTAATGTATCCTTTGATGAATCCTTATTCCTACAGTCTGTGAAAAGATCATCTTGGTTGTTTGATATAGATGCATTAACTAACTCATTTAACTCTGGTTATCTTAATATGACAGGAGCTGCAGATACATGCTACCCCTGTGTTCCTCCAAATATAGGTGTATCATTGACAACTGATCCACCAAGAGTTACTGCTCTAGATAACCAAAGTGACAATGATCCTAGTACATCAGCACAAGCATGCAAAGATGGCTCGGATGATTTTACACAATGCACATCAGCAGCAGTACCCTCTACTTCAGTAGATGTCTCTACTTCTGTAGATGTTTCTACTTCCATAGATGTCCCTGCTGCAAATGTTGAACAAAGCCCCCCCAAAAATCAAACCACATCAGAAATTCATCCCCCTCCAGTATCACACACAGAGATGTCTTGCGCAGAGACCATAGCTAATCAGGTACCAGCTACGGAAGACATGTCCACTACCCCGGAAGGCATACATGTGTAAGGCCCCATTCCCGGAATGCTTACAGCTAGTCAATCATTGCACACAAAGCATAAAACATACATTAAAGTTACTAAAATATTGCAGCGGAATTCTTTTAAACAAACCATTTCATATATATATATAATTGCTTTTGCAAAATAATACATCATTGACAAATTACAAAATATTACTCGTTGCATTACATCATAAAAACATTATAATTTAAACAACGGATGCCATCCAAAAATGCCAAGTAGCTGCCCCGTGCCATCCTCAGCAACATTACCTGTCAACTGGAAACACGTAAAAGTTAGCGTTGCTGAGTGAGTTCTAGTCTTATAAAATAAAATACTTTTCTTTCATTTAAAACCATTCTTTCTTTACTTTCACATGTGATAATGCACCATACGTACACATAGATAATAATTTATTATTATCTTTCATCATCATTCGTTAACTTTCGTTCATTCATCATCGTACGTCATCTTTATCATTTGTTATCTTTCTTACCGTACCTCACGTACATTCATTAACTTCCGATGACATGTATTGTACCCCGAACATTATGCACGAAGCTGGTTACTGGGCCTGAGGTCTATCATAGACTCGAACATTATGTACGAAGCTGACACCAGTACCTAGGGCAAGTACACTCATCATTATCATCCATCTTTCTTTCCGGACCAATGCCATGTGCTATACCCTGAACAATGTGCACGAAGTTGGTTACTAGGCTTGAGGTCTATCATAGACCTCGAACATTATGCACGAAGTTGACTCCAGTACCTAGGGCAAGCGGCAAGGGTCCCATACATATGGTCAGTCACAAAGATTAGACCCCAGTGTGCATCCTTCCGTGGTAACTAACCCACACACAGTTGACCTAACACCCTTCATTAGGTGTGAACCTCCATACATTGCTTGCAAAACTTTTCATTACTTCATTCATTAATGCATGCATTCTTTCATACTTTACGTTCCCTTTTTCATTTTTTTCTTTTTTACGTTACATAATACTTTCCATTTACTTCCATAATCATACCACGTAAAGCCACGAAAATAATATACATAATAAGGAACATAACATAAACATGACCATACCATCCATAGCATCATCATCACATCACATATGACGTCATAAAGTCAACTTACATAACCCCTGGGAACATCCCAAGTCAAAGCCTACACTTTACATTTTCCCTAAAATTTCAGAAAATATTCTAAGGCATAGGCGCATGAGCACTATGCAGGCGCATGGCCTTTTAGGCGCATGGGAACACTTAGGCGTATGGGGAACTTTCAGGCGCATGGGCACTATTTGGGTGTATGGCCCAACACTTAGTCTCCTGGGCAAATTTCTAGGCGCATGGGCACTATGCATGCGCATGAGTGCCTAGGCGCATGGGCAGTTTTGGGCGCATGGAACACTTAGTCAAATTTAGCCTATTCTAGGCGCATGGATACTATTCAGGCGCATGGTTTTTGGGCGCATGGGCAACCAACTCATAACATAATAATCAGTCCCAACATCACCCATTCAACATGTTCTAACTTAGTTCTAGCATTAAATCATCATAATATGAACATGGCATCATCATAACATCATAAATCACCCAAATCATAACCCACCCACATTCTCACATACACATACTTACGGGTACAAAACCCATTTTCGTAAAAACATACATACATGCATTTCCAGCCCCAAAATCAGTTAAAACAAGTAAAAGGTGGTTCTAGAACTCACTTTTGCAGCCTTCGAGTATGACTTCCTTCAAACCCGTTTGCATTATGAGCTCAACCACCTAGAAACCCACCAAAAACACACACCTGAACACATCAAAACACACATAAGCATATAACCGAGGCACAGGCCAGCCAAGAGCAACTTAAAACCAAGAATTCTTACCTTGAATTCGAATTCTTGTTCTTCTTCCTTAAACCCGAGATCTTTCTCTTCTCTTTCTCACTCTAAAATCCGGTGAAAAGAAAATATGCAGAAAGGTGTGGGCGGTCATGCCCACTTTTGTACCAACTTTTTATACTTTTTGTCCTTTTGACACATTTAGCCCCTCAACTTAGGTTAAATTGTGTTTCTTCCTTTTTCTGCACATTTATTCTTTCTTTCTCGTCTTTTAAAATTTTCCGGGTGTTACAAGTCCACCCCTTATACAGGTTTCGTCCCCGAAACCTGTTATTCCTCAAACAAATGTGGGTAATGCTGCCTCATCTCTTCTTCAGTCTCCCACGTAGACTCGGATCCCTTCTTGTGCTTCCACTGTACACGCACAAAGGGAACCACTTTATTCCTTAACCTTTTCTCCTTGCTGTCAATGATTGCCACTGGTTGCTTCACATAATTGAGCCTTTCATCAACTTCAATATCCTGCAGTGGTACAACCATATCCTCATCAGCTAAACACTTCCGCAGATGAGATACATGGAATGTCGGGTGAATTCCACTTAACTTATCGGGTAACTCTAACCTATAGGCCACCTCTCCTACTCGAGCAATAATTCGGAAAGGCCCTATGTATCTCGAGCTCAACTTGCCCCACTTCCTGAACCGAATGATACCTTTCCAAGGTGAGACTTTCAATACAACTCTATCGCCCACCTGGAACTCAATCGGTCTACGTCTCTTATCGGCATACGACTTCTACCTATCTTTGGCTGCCTTCATAAAGGCTTTGATCTTTTCGAGCTTCTCAGTCGTAGCCTCAATCACCTCAATACTTCCCAACTCCTTCTGACCAATATCACCCCAACAAACGGTGTTCTACATCTTCTACCGTATAGCATCTCATAAGGGGCATACCAATACTGGCATGATAACTGTTATTATATGAGAACTCAGCTAACGGTAAGTGGTCATCCCAGCTTCCTCATAAGTCAGTGACGCATGCCCGAAACATATCTTCTAGCATCTGAATAGTCCTTTCCGACTGACCATCCGTCTGAGGATGATAAGCCGTGCTAATGTGTAACCTCGTCCCCATCGCATCAGGGAACTTTTTCCAAAATTTAGATGTAAACCGAGTGTCACGATCAGAAACAATAGACACCGACACACCATGACGAGTTACAATCTCTTTGATGAATAGATCCGCTAATCTTTCAGAGGAGTACGTCTCGCAGATCGGTAGAAAGTGGGCACTCTTTGTTAAACGATCAACTATCACCCATATGGCATCATACCCTTTCGCGGTACGTGGTAGCTTCATGATAAAGTCCATGGTGATATGCTCCCACTTCCACTCCGGTATATCCAATGGTTGGATCTTTCCGTACGGCTTTTGATGCCAGGCCTTCACTTGCAAGCAAGTAAGACACTTACTCACATACTCCGCTACATCGTGCTTCATACCCGGCCACCAATAATCTTTCTTCATATCTTGATACATCTTTGTAGCACCGGGATGAATGGAGTATCGAGTCTTATGAGCTTCATCCACTATCTTCCCACGTAAATCCCCGTAACGAGGGATCCACATCCGTCCGAATCGGGTTCTAACACCAAGAGTGTTTTCACCCAACTCCGCAACCATACCTCTCATCCTTTCGGAGTTAAGATGATCTTCTTTCAATGCCTCGTCTTGAAACTCCTTGACCTGCTTCATCACATCAGAGGTCATAATCAACTGATAAGCCTTCACCCGAATAGGCTCGGGTCTCTCCTTTCGGCTAAGGGCATCCGCTACTGCGTTGGCCTTGCCCAGATGGTAATGGATCTCGCAATCATAATCCTTTATGAGCTCTAACCATCGCCTCTACCTCATGTTCAGGTCCTTTTGCTCGAAGAAGTACTTCAAGCTCTTGTGGTCCGTGAAGATTGTGCACTTCATCCCATATAAGTAGTGCCTCCAAATCTTTAGTGCAAAGACCACAGCTGCTAGCTCCAAGTCATGAGTAGGGTAATTAACCTCATGAACTTTCAACTGTCAGGATGCATAAGCTATAACCTTTCCTCGCTGCATCAACACGCAACCAAATCCCGAGTAAGAAGCATCCGAATAGACCACTAAGTCCTCGCTTCCTTCGAGTAATGATAAAACTGTAGGTTGAGTCAACCTTGCCTTTAACTCCTCAAAAGCACTCTCTTGAGCTTGACCCCATACAAATTTCACATCCTTGTCGGTCAACTTAGTCAACGGAGAAGCTATCTTAGAGAATTCTTCTATGAATCTCCTATAATATCCCGCCAACCCCAAGAAACTATGAATCTCGGATGGCGTCTTTGGAGACTTCCATTGCATCACCGCTTCCACTTTTGCCGGGTCTACCATGATCCCTTCCGGATTCACCACATGACCCAAGAACTGAACTTCGCGCATCCAGAATGCGCACTTGGAGAACTTGGCATACAACTTCTCTTTTCTCAACGTCTCTAACACTTCCCGAATATGACCGGCATGCTCCACCTCATTCTTCAAATAAATTAGGATATCATCAATAAACACATATCACTGATTTATCCAACATCAGCCGACACACTCGATTCATCAAGTCCATAAAAGCAGCCAGCGTGTTGGTCAAACCAAAGGACATAACGAGAAATTCGTAGTGTCCATAACGCGTGAGAAAAGCTGTTTTAGGAATATCTTGCTCCTTCACCTTCAACTGATGGTAACCAGATCGAAGGTCTATCCTTGAGAACTAACTGGCACTTGGGAGCTGATCAAACAGGTCATCAATTCTCGGTAATGGATACCAATTCTTCACCGTCAACTTATTCAACTCACGGTAGTCAATACACATCCTCATACTACCGTCCATCTTCTTCACAAATAAGACCGGAGCACCCCAAGGAGAGATACTCGGTCTAATGAACCCCTTATCACGCAACTCCTGCAGTTGCTCCATCAATTCCTTCATCTCGGTCGGAGCCAACCGATACGATGCCTTAGCAATAGGTTGAGCACCGGGTATCAAGTCAATCTGGAACTCAATCTCACGGTTCGGTGGCACACCTGGTAAATCTTCGGGAAACACATCCGGGAACCCACACACAACCGGTACATCCGATAGTTATGGTGTTGGCGTATCTACATCCTTCACATAGGCCAAGTAGGCACTACATCCACACCTCATGCACTTTCCCACCACCGCCATCGAAATCACCTTCGGGATCGTCGTAACTCGATCACCATAGATTGTCACTAGACTTCCGTCAGGCGCTTTCAGATTAATCATCTTCTTGCGACACACAATGCTCGCCTCTTAGTCCGCCAACCAATCCATTCCTAGGACTACATCAAACCTGCCTAAGGTCATCACAAACAGTCTAGCAGGAAACTTATGACCTTCTAGTTCTATATCACAACCTTCTATCAGATCAACAATCCTGGTAGACTTACCTATGGCAGTTTCTACATCAAAGGGCTCATCAATACTTCTGCTACTAATAGGCAACTTATCACAGAAAGCAGCAGAAATAAAACTCTTACTAGCGCCTGAATCAAATAACACAGAAGCAAGAGTTTGGTTTACTAGAAACGTACCTGAAACGACATCGGGGTCCGTCCTAGCCTCCTCCTGAGTCATCGTGAATGCCCTGGCGTTCGCCCTCTGCCCCTCGGTCCCGGTCTTCTTCCCTGCCCCGGAACTCTCAGCCCTTGGCTTCTTGCATTCTCGACTCATGTGTCCCACTCCACCACAGTTAAAACACCTTGCCACCTTGCACTCTCTTGCCATGTGGCCAGGCTTTCCACACTTGAAGCACACATTCAATCCCCACCTACACTCCCCAGTGTGCTCCTTCCCACACTTGCCACACCTCTTCGACCCCACACCGGATGTGACCACATGCCGGTCATCCACTCGTGCATTCTTGTTGTTTGCCGGGGCACCACCCGACCAAACCTCTTCCCATTCCAGTTTCGGTCACCACAGCCTTTCTTGTTCACCTCAGCCACCACCACCTCCCTTTCATCGTACATCCTACCTGCCAAATCAACCACCGACCTAAATGTGCTTGGCCGAGCGGCGATCATATACCTGCAGATATCCGCCGGCAAGCCCTGAATATACCTCTTGTTCTTTCGTGATAGAGGCGTCACCTGATCCGGCACCAGTCGTGCCATCTCGTTAAACTTGGTGGTGTATTGCTGATGCGTCATGGTTCCCACCTCCAGCTGCAGGAACTCCCTCTCAACCTTGTCGAGCTCCCTATGAGGACAGAACTCCTCGATCACCAGCTTTTTCAACTCTGGCCACCTCATTCTTCCAATTGCCCTACTACCCTCGGCTTGGATGATATTGTCCCACCAGCATAGAGCCGAGTCCATAAACGAATGAGTGGCAAACTTCACCTTCTGATCCTCCCGGCACTCGCTGATATCAAGTACAGCTTCCATCTCTCTCACCCACCGGTGAGCAGCAGCAGCAGTGCCATTGCCATTGAAAGTCGGGGGCTTGCATCTTTGAAATTCCCCATAGTTACAGCCTCGTGCTGCCTCCGGCATAGGCTCTTCTTCTTCCTCCTCGTCAGTTGAGACAACTGTCTCAATCCCCGGTTGCTCCCTTACCCCCGAGGACCGGTTCCTCTCCTTCCTTTCCCCTTCTCTTACAGCCTTTATTACTTCGGTCACCACAGATGGTAAGATCGTCTGCATGAGCTGATGAACCTCCTCTACAACAGCCTCCTTCACCAAGGCCCTTTAGTTAGCACTTTCATCACCACCCTCCGGATGAGGGGTCTCAGGCTCTTCATGAGCCACCTCTTCAGCTCTAGGCCTTCCTCTCGTGACCCATGGTCCAGCACCACGTCCACCACGACCTCCACCTCTAGAAGCCTACGAAGATCTACCACAAGCCATCCTCTAACACGCTATAAGATTCAAACACTAACACAGTCATTCAAGGTAATAGCTTAGTTTATGTCAAGTATAGTAAGTCCCTAATTACAGTGGCCAGTTGCGATTAGCCACTTACTTTACTCTTCATACCCCAAGCATTTCCTATCCTGAATTCATCAGTATCTAAATCTACCAAGAAGCACATAAACCACATAACATGCGCACATAATACCGGTTAACATCAAGAAAATACCTGATGGCATGTAGCTACTCGGACTGGCATCCCTTCCCTTTGTCCCATTCTCAGTTTAAGTTTAGGTTTCTTTTGAAAATATTTAACCAATTCACTTAAACTTTGGCTCTGATACCAACTTGTAAGGCCCCGTTCCCAGAACGCTTATAGCTGGTCAATCATTGCACACAAAGCATAAAACATACATTAACTTTACTAAAATATTGCAGCGGAATTCTTTTAAACAAACCATTTCATATATATATAATTGCTTTTGCAAAATAATACATCATTGACTGATTACAAAATATTACTCGTTGCATTACATCACAAAAACATTATAATTTAAACAACAGATGCCATACAAATATGCCAAGTAGCTGCCCCGTGCCATCCTCAGCAACATTACCTGCCAACTGAAAACACATAAAAGTCAGCGTTGCTGAGTGAGTTCTAGTCTTATAATATAAAATACTTTTCTTTCGTTTAAAACCATTCTTTCTTTACTTTCACATGTGATCATGCACCATACGTACACATAGAAAATAATTTATTATTATCTTTCATCGCCATTCGTTAACTTTCGTTCATTCATCATCGTACGTCATCTTTATCATTCATTATCTTTCTTACCGTACCTTACGTACATTCATTAACTTCCGATGACATGTACCGTACCCCGAACATTGTGCACGAAGCTGGTTACTGGGCCTGAGGTCTATCATAGACCTCGAACATTATGCACGAAGCTGACTCCAATACCTAGGGCAAGTACACTCATCATTATCATTCATCTTTCATTCCGGACCAATGCCATGTGCTATACCCCGAACATTGTGCACGAAGCTGGTTACTGGGCCTGAGGTCTATCATAGACCTCGAACATTATGTACGAAGCTGACTCCAGTACCTAGGGCAAGCGGCAAGGGTCCCATACATATGGTCAATCACAAAGATTAGACCCCAGTGTGCATCCTTCCGGGGTAGCTTACCAGCACATAGTTGAGCTAACACCCTTCATTGGGTGTGAACCTCCATACATTGCTTGCAAGACTTTTCATTACTTTATTCATTAATGCATGCATTCTTTCATACTTTACGTTCCCTTTTTCATTATCATCCGCTTTACGTTACATAATACTTTCCATTTACTTCCATAATCATACCACGTAAAGCCACGAAAATAATATACATAATAAGGAACATAACATAAACATGAACATACCATACATAGCATCATTATCACATAACATATGACGTCATAAAGTCAACTTACATAACCCCCGAATATTCTAAGGCATAGGCGCATGAGCACTATGCAGGCGCATGGGAACACTTAGGCGTATGGGGAACTTTCAGGCGCATGGGCACTATTTGGGTGCATGGCCCAACACTTAGTCTCCTGGGCAAATTTCTAGACGCATGGGCACTATGCATGCGCATGAGTGCCTAGGCGCATGGGCAGTTTTGGGCGCATGGAACACGTAGTCAAATTTAGCCTATTCTAGGCGCATGGATACTATTCAGGCGCATGGGTTTTGGGTGCATGGGCAACTAACTCATAACATCATAATCAGTCCCAACATCACCCATTCAACATGTTCTAACTTAGTTCTAGCATTAAGTCATCATAATATGAACATGGCATCATCATAACATCATAAATCACCCAAATCATAACCCACCCACATTCTCACATACACATACTTATGGGTACAAAACCCATTTCCATAAAAACATACATACATGCATTTCCAGCCCCAACATCAGTTAAAACAAGTAAAAGGGGGTTCTAGAACTCACTTTTGCAGCCTTCGAGTATGACTTCCTTCAAACCCGTTTGCACTATGAGCTCAACCACCTAGAAACCCACCAAAAACACACACCCGAACACATCAAAACACACATAAGCATATAACCGAGGCACAGGCCGGCCAAGAGCAACTTAAAACCAAGAATTCTTAAATTGAATTTGAATTCTTGTTCTTCTTCTTCAAACCCGAGATCTTTCTCTGCTCTTTCTCTCTCTAAAATCCGGTGAAAAGAAAATATGCAGAAAGGTGTGGGCGGCCATGCCCACTTTTGTACCAACTTTTTATACTTTTTGTCCTTTTGACACATTTAGCCCCTCAACTTGGGTTAAATTGTTTTTCTTCCTTTTTCTGCACATTTATTCTTTCTTTCTCGACTTTTGAAATTTTCCGGGTGTTACAATATGTTCCTACGGAAGCTCCGACAGATGCACCAGAAAAAGAGATGAACTATTTTGTTGACTCTCCATCACAACTACCCTCATCTCGAACAACCAACATCACAAACCTGGATTCATCCATCCAAGTTAATGATGTATCAGCAGTTAGAACGCATAAGTATCACCCAATTGATAACATGATAGTTGACCTCAACAGCAGAACTACCAGAAGATGAGGGGGAGCTGCAAACACTTGTCTATTCTCCTGCTTTCTATCTCAAGTAGTTCCACCCAACATAACAGAAGCCTTGAAAGACAACAGCTGGATTGAAGCAATGCAAGAAGAACTTCAACAATTCAGGAAACAGAAGGTGTGGAATCTAGTTGATCTCCCTAAAGGCCAATATCCTATTGGCACAAGGTGGTTATTCAAAAACAAACTAGATGACAGGGGAATAATATTCAGAAACAAAGCAAGGCTAATTGTTCAAGGCTACACACAAGAGGAAGGCATAGACTATGATGAAGTCTTTGCACCTGTTGCAAGGATTGAGGTAGTTAGAGTGTTCTTGGCATATGCCTCATATAAGAAGTTAAAAGTTTAACAAAATGGATGTAAAGTGTGCCTTCTTATATGGTAAAATTGATGAAGAGGTCTATGTATCTCAACCACCAGGCTTTGAAGATCCTGATTACCCTCACAGGGTGTACAAGCTTGACAAAGCTCTATATGGCCTTCATCAAGCACCAAGAAAATGGTATGAAACACTGTCCAAGTTTCTTCTAAAACATGGATACAAGAGAGGAACAATTGACCAGACACTCTTCCTCAAACATGAACACCAAGACCTCTTAGTTGTTCAAATAAATGTTGATGACATCATATTTGGATCAACAAACAAGAGACTTTGTGAAGAGTTTGAAGCCTTAATGCAATCTGAGTTTCAGATGACTTCAATGGGAGAATTAACTTTCTTCTTAGGATTACAAGTTCATCAGAAAACTGATGGCATCTTCATCAATCAAGAAAAGTATATCCTTCAAACATTAAAGAAATATAACCGTGCAGACTATACATCATGCAAAACACCAGCATCTACTATAGATAAAATTGTACCAGATCCAACAAGGAAGTCTATTGATCAAAGATTATATAGATCTATGATAGGATCCTTAATGTACTTAACTGGTAGTAGACCTGACATAATGTTTGTTGTGTGTGTGTGTGCTAGGTATCAAGCAGATCCAAAAGAGTCTCATTTGAATGCAATAAAGAGAATATTCAGATACCTCAAAGGGAAACCATCGCTTGGACTATGGTATCCCAAAGAAGGAGACTTCAAGCTTGACTTCTATTCAGACAGTGACTACGGAGGATGCAACAACAATAGAAAGTCAACAACAGGAGGATGTCAATTCATAGGTCCAAGACTTGTGTCTTGGCAGTGCAAAAAGCAAACAAATGTTTCAGTATCCATAACAGAGTCTGAATACATAGCTGCTTCAGCAGGCTGCTCCCAGGTGCTATGGTTACAAAATCAATTACTTGATTATGGTTACAATTTTCTCCATACACCAATATATATAGACAACTCAGCTGCTATGTTTATTACTGCTAATCCAGACCAACATAGTAAAACTAAGCATATAGAAATCAGATATCATTTTCTAAGAGATTGCTCAGAAAAGGGACTAATTAAGTTGATCAAAGTAGATACAACAAATCAACTTGCTGACTTATTCACTAAGGCCTTTAATTTAGTAAGATTTCAGTTCTTAATTGAATCCTTAGGCATGATCAACTTAGAATAAGTTCAAAACATTAACAATAGGTATATAGGCTCGTTAACTGACATAATATGAGGATACAAAATAAACTTATGTGTAAGGAATTTGATAATCTAAGGATATGATAGTATGCTATAAACATGACATAAATCCTGCCTGCACCCAACCAACTAACTACTGATCTGATGTGTTGAATATGTGAATAGGTCATCCTGAGTGGAATATAAGTTAGGTCATGCTTAACATAAAGCCAAGATGACTTAGTATGGACAAGTCACTGTGAGGAGTTGACAAGTAAGTCTCATCAGAAAGTACTCAACTCATCACCCATACATACTTACTATGTTGTAACACCTTATAAACTCTATCTTTGCGCATCATGACCCTCTGTTTTGCGTGAGCAAAGACATGGGTCAAAGGCCACCTCTGTTTTACGTAAGTAAAGACCTGGTGACCTGATGCTGATCATTAAAAGTTCCAAAAGGAACTACTTTCAAAAGAATCCTAAAGGATCAACTACATAGTATTACAAGAGCATACATAAAAGGCATTAATAAGACCTCAAAGAAATCTTAAGATAAGCTTATAATCTATGAAACATGGTCTGTGTGATAAAGTGATGAATTGATCACAATCTAGGAGATAGACTTTCCCACTCCTTGCATGATGCATTCATACTTGTTTATCTTTAATTCTACCAAACATGATAACTAGCAGGACATGCCCACTATACACTCTAGCTTGAACTTCTGCGGATCACTTTATTCGCAATTTGCACTAGATCCAGTAGGCCTTTAACTCACCAAACATAAACAGGAATGTGTCTAATTAATAGTATGATCCTTAGTTTCTCAACCAATTGCCTGACACGACACACTAGACTCATATGATTTTCAGTTACACATATTCACTGATCTTGCGATTTCCTTATAAATTTTTGATAAACTCATCCGTAGATGATTAATCACAAATTTAGGGGGAGTAGTACCTCGTGAACCTGAGTATAACTGATCAATAAGTTCCCTTAATCTGAGTAGCATATCTGATCAATTAATTCCTTTCGGAACAGATGTCCTACGGAAGATATGAGCTAACTTCCGTAGATTAGATGGTGAAATATGCTCATCCGCAAATGTTTATGCGGAAGACGCATGGGTCCACTTCCGTAGATAAAAGTACGAAAGAAATGAAACTATGCTTTGCGTAATGTGATCATTAATTGCTTTTAAAGAAATTATGAGGCATAGTTAATGACCTCGGAGGGATAAAAAGTGTAAAAGGGTCCCACATCGGAAGGATAAAAAGTGTAAATGGGTCCCACATATTAGAGAGCCTGTCCAAAAAGGTATATAAAGGCACTTCGACCTTTGGCCTTTCTATTCATTTTCAAAACACACTCTGACCTAAAAACTTTTCATCCAAAACCCCCTTCCACCTCACCAAAATCAATCATTGTAAACACCAATCATCTCTGCTATCATGACGAACAGATTCGTAAAGGACCACAATGTGTGTGCTTTCTTGAACCCAGATGTGGATGATGAGTGCAGGGTCATTATACAATACCTGAGGAGAACACGACTCCATTACGTACTAACAGCAGACCCCCCATCTTTCAATCTCACATGATCGACTTTTGGAGCTCCGTACAAGTAGGAAATAAGGGAGAAGGATTTGTTATCACCGCATTCATAGGGAATCTACCCCTCTGGATAGACGAAGGAACAATACACAGAGTATTAGAATTAAGAGATGAAGAAGCAGGGCATCCTGATGTATTCGATCATGAATACATTCAGAAAGTGTTTGCCCTTATGGGGTATGATGGTGACTACAAGCATGGAGAGATCAAGAAGGGAAGATTATGCAAGCCCTATCGATTTTTATGTCACACGTACCTCAAGTGCCTATCCAACCGAAAATATGGTTTAGACAGATTCTCAAGGCACATATCTTCCGGAATCATCGGCATATTTGAAGGGAGGAAGTAAAACTATGCCAAGTACATCCTCAATTGCCTACGTGACCACATAGGAGTGCTAAAAGAGAATAAGATGTTTATGTTCCCAAGATTCATTCAGCTCATCATTAATGATCAACTGCCGAGCGTGGAAAGAGAGGGAGATATTCTAGTACAAACACATCTAGGAAGATCCCTACTCAATAAACTGAAAGGGCAGTATGAAGGAGGCGGTGTGGACATGTTCACTCATGTATTGGATGAACATGAGGACATTCCTCAGGAGCTGCTGTGGGAAGAAGAGCAACCAACTGCTAGCTCATCAGCGCCATCTGCTACTCACTCACAGCCTGAAACACCACCACATACCTCACCCAAATCACTCCAACAAGAATCACAGCTACCACCATCACCCATCCACTTGACATCCTCAAGTGAGAACGCTGAACCTATCTCCCTTAGCCAATCACCAACTTCAATCAATATTGCCTCAACTGAAGTAGTTGGTCAGGATGAGACTAAACCTTCACTCCTACACTCACCAATTCCATCACATCAATTAATACTGATGCCATAGAGCCCATATCTCTACCTCCACCAACTGAACCAATCATCTCTCCCACTCCCACTGAACACATTGTCAGCCCAACTCAAACAGAAAAGCTTAATCTTGATGAGAAAGAAGTTGAGGTTGTGAATGATGGAGAAACTAAAGAAATCTGCAGTGAAGCAGCAGATATAGGTAAGGAAGTTGCACAGGATGAGGGTGCTTACACTGATGTAATTGCTTACAAAGAAGATGACTTGGAAGAAGAAGATATTAATGTAAGCAAACGCTACTTGGTGGCCCAGTACAACAACCTTGTACTGAAGAGTAATAAGAGGATGGAAAAGCTAAGAAGGATGAAAAAGGAGTTGAATGAGAAAGTTGAAGCCATTAGAAGCCTGAAGAGCAGAGTAAAAAGGCTAAGGGAAGATGAAGTAATGAACAATGAATTAATAGATGCTTTAAACGATCTGGTAGATGAGCAAGCTGCAAGTATGAAGCTGAAAGATAATGAGATTGAAAGTTTAAAGAAGAAATTGACTGAGGCTGAACAGACTAAAGGTGAAACAACAATAATCACCTACAACAGAAAAAGGAAGTATTTAGGGAAGTTAGCTGATGCGTCTGGAGAATCATCAAAAAAGATCAAAATAGATTCTCCTGAGTATCAAACTCCATTGAAACAACAAGTAAAAGAAAGTGACCCTGAATGGGAAGCGCTGACTAAAGAAGAATCTGATGAGAACAAACAAGAAGATCTGCTGTCAACCAGAGACATCCTAGAGGAAAGACCCCAATCTGCCATGTTCATGGACCTAATAAATAATGGTTTTCCATATAACATGGTAGAAAGGATGAATATGTCGGAGTTGATGCAGACAATCATAGAATTTGATGCAGTGAGAATGATGATCCCATTGTGCAATTATGAATCATTCTCAAAATTCAAAACAATGGAGAAAAGCAAAAAGGAATTGGGTCACTGTGACACATCCAAGCTGACCAGGTACAACATGGTCTGTTGGCTGCAAAGCCACAACCATAGCCAACATGAGCTTAAAGGAAGATCTGTTGGAGAATTAAGGGCAATGATGGATTATGTGATGAAAGTAGAGCTGGAAACTGGTGTTAAATTCAGATCCGGAGCCTCCAATGCTGCATATCAACAACGATCACAAACTCCTGCTGAACCTACCATGGTCAAAGCCAAAGACATGTATAAGGGAAAGGAGAAAAAGATCAGAGAGCCAAGGGAGTTAGTCCCACATATAATCTGGCCTCTAGGCACTGCTGTGAGAGAGATCACTGAACAAAAAACTACACTAATTCAATTCTTTGATCTAATCACAAAACCTAAAGAAGCATAGAACCATCAAATAATAGCGTGGAAGTATGATGGTGAATGGGACTGTGCACTGATCAAAAGGACATCTAGCATGATGCAATACTTCCTATGAGTAGAACTCATACTAGCACTGCCAGATGTAGACCTTCATTCACTTCAAAACATTCCCATCACCAATTACCCCATAAGTCCAAGAGGAAGAGACTTCTCCGGACTTGTGACCAAACTGAGTCACAAATTCAAGGGATATGTTCTCAAGAAAGCTAGACTGGTGGATGCAGAGAATATAAAGAGAAAATTAAGGAAGTCTCAGCCCAAGTCTCAATTGGTTGATAAAGAATTTTTGAAAAGGATTGGTGCTGAAGACTCAACTAATGCATCAGTCAAAGTGATTGAAGGAAATCTGTTTACATGCCCAATCACAGAATGAGGGTATGTTGAGAAAACAAATGAATTGGTGCTACAAAGGAATGATCCACAGAAAAGGGGACAAAGTATCAGATTATTTGATCCTGTGGAAATCAAACTTCTGCACCCGAGCTATACCTCATATCTGTATGAAGCTGCAAGATCAAATGGCTCAGAATGATTTGTGCTTATATGTACATCTTATCCAAGTCATAGACAAATTGCATGCCAAGGCGAATAAAAGGAGGAAGTATGAAGCAGGCCAGCTAATAGGATCAGAAATCAAGCAAATCACTAAACTAAGAATTTCAGAACAGGATGACTTGGAAGTGGTGTGCAATAATAGTATTGTTGCAACACTCACCACTGAAGAAGATATCTTGGGCTTGAAATACAAAACTTTGAAGAGAATGAGCCGAAGGCAGATCAGTTTTAAATATCAAGATCAAAAAGCTGCTGCTGACTACTTCAAATCAAAATTTTTGGCAAGAGTGAATGAACTTAGAGTGCTAAACCAATGATTACTAGAGTCTAAACCTAAGGGGGAGTACTGTTAGGGATAAATCTCTTGTATAGGTTTAGATGATATATATCACTCTTGTAATCATAATTGTAATTATTGTTCTTAATGATATAATATGAATATGTTTAATTATGATTGTGTTTATGAATTGAGAAACATTTATATTGTGCTTCATTATGTATATTTATGTGTTATATAACACACTTCAGAATGTATGTGTGAATGTGCAGAAAACATTAAACTGTGTCAATTTGGAAAAATTGACTAAGTGTTGGAACAACTGCGGATGAAGTAAATGTTCTTTCGTAGATGTTCTCAGGAACATAACTGAAGAGTGTATATCCGTAGATCTTCTGCGAAAGAGAAGCTACTAAAGGAGGGATTGATGCGGAAGGCAAGAACTCCTACGGAAGCACAAGAAAAGGCTACAGAAGACTGACTACCTGCGGTAGAGTAAATTCCTACGGAAGGCCAATTAACTCAGAAGTCAACATCAAGTTAACAAGTCAACGTGGCAGAACATCAACAACATTAATGACAATTGAAGACGTTTTATTCAAGCGGATATTCCATGTCACATCAACAAATTTTATCATCAGTAGAATCATTGTAAATCACAAATTCATAAGCCGATAAACATGGTGAAGATTTGGATAATGATGATTAGCTAATTATAGCAACAAAATAGTTAGCAATATAACAGCATTAGATCTCTATAAATAGATACGAGATCATCAACAAATGTAATAAAAAAAACAGTTAGATCATTAGAATTAACAATATCTGAAGCATTGTATCAGCAATATCAATAGCATCAAGAAAGCATTACGTTCAACGTTCTTGAGTATTCACGGTTTGATTATTCTTATTTTTGTGTGATTGTGTGATTGAATTCGTAGATTAAACACCAAGTATTGATAATTCCGCAATCAATACTTGTTCAAATCAAGTTTGATAATTCCTGATCGATCCAGGATTCACACAAAACTATTTAAAATTATTATAAATTTTGAGTTTAGAAAAACAAATTCATAAAAAATTTGATTCCCTTTTTTCTTGTAAAAACATTTTTCCTCAAAGTTTTAAAGTTAAGTTGACTTTAACTTTTCTTAAAATGCTTTAACACCAAATTAAAACTTTAAAACCTTCTATTGACTTTCTCTAAAGTCACAATTGATAAGAACTTCTGCAATCGTCCCTTCAAAGCTTCAATACGCTATATAACAAATCAAATTGGCTTTGTACAAGACTTGTTCGATATTGATTTTTTTAATCCAATTCGTTGATGTGTTGTTCCTGATTGACGATTACTTGATTTTGTTTTTCTTGATTGAAACGAAACGGTGTTCGGAGAAAAACTTTGAATGAACGATGTGTTCTTGATACTTGAAACGATTTCGCGTGATTCCTGAATTGGTGTTTTGGGACCAATTTGAATCAATACCTTTGACTTGAATGTGTTTCTGTCTTGTTTTGACTCGCCGGGAATTCTAATTTTCTGATCAGTTCTTGCAAAAAAATCACTGGTCTCTGTTATAGCCCAACAGACCAGCCCAACAGTAATTCTAACCATCCTATGGACCCAACCCAAACAAAAAGAAGTGAAAGGAACCGCAGGAAGCCAGAGAAATACAATAATTTCCTCATGAATGCCACCTCAGCTCAAGTCTAACAGAATTGGTTATTCATGATTATTTAAAGTAATTATTATATGAGGATGAGGTAGGAAATGTTTTATTAGATCTCATCGTTCACTCTTCTCTTATCTCCAATTCTGTAATCTTCCTCCTCACCTTAAATTTCTATCTTACAATCAATCAATGAAAATTATCCTTTCCCGCTCTTATAATTGAGTCAATTACATCTGTTATATCTGGGTTCATTACAATTGGTGCTTTCATTATGCCTCTGTTTTGATGGTAGAGGGAACTTGCTTTAAAACAATGGAAGAAACCGTTCGCAATGTTCAGAATGATCAGCAAGCAATGCGTCAGGAACTAGATGGTGTTGTTACAACAATCGCTTCATTACAGCAGTCCATCAATGAACTGATTAAGCGGTCCGATGCTGGTTCCAGTATGAAGAAACCTAAAATTTCTCGAGCTTTGTCTGGTCCGGATGGTAGGGTTCAAGTATTTTGGGAAAACACAAACCTGCGCCGGTGTATTTGGCCAGATTTAACGGTGAACAACCGGAACGGTGGCTTGCTCAGGCCGGTCGTTATTTCGAGTTTTACGCGATTCCATTGCTTGATCGATTGACTATTTCATCGTTTTATCTCGATGGTGCAGCTGCCGATTGGTATGATTGGTTGTGTCGGCATCACAGGGTTACCGATTGGGAGGGTTTTGCAGCTGCTCTTTTGAAGCGTTTCCGATCAACTGAATTTGAAGAACCCGAAGGTTTGCTTGCTAAATTGTATCAATCTTCTACTGTTGCTGATTATCGGTCCAAATTTAAGGCGATTTCAAATCGCACAGTGCCTCTTCTAGAGGAATTCCTGATTAGTTGCTGGATATCGAGTCTTAGATCTGATATTAAACAATGAGTTGTGTGTCATGGGCCGGTTACCCTAGAAGATGCAATGGATAAGGCCCAATTGCATGACAGATGGTTCCAATTTGAAAAAGGGCTAGGTCAGGTTTCTCTCGGGTCTTCTAAACCCTTATTACCCACACCTAAAACACCGCTGTTAGTTGTTCAACCATCTTCTCTTTATCCATCTAAACCCACCAACCCTTCAACAGCTAAGGTGGGATTTCGGCATTTATCATCTGCCGAAATGGCTCAAAAATGATTGCAGGGCTTATGCTTTCGTTGTGATGAGAAGTACACGTGGGATCACAAGTGTAAATCGGCGCCACAACTTTTATTCTTTGATGACGAACCACCGGATTTGGGGGATGCACTGGTTTCCCCATCATCGGAAGGTACTGATTTCTTTTTAGCTGAAAAATTGCAGATCAATGAAGTTAAAACTCAGTCGGCTATTTCGTATAATGCCTTGTCGGGTGGTTGTTCGTCTACCACGTTGCGTTTCACCGGGTTCATTCAAGGCAAGGAGGTTCAAGTTTTGTTATATGGGAGAAGTACCCACTGCTTTGTGCAAACTTGTATCGCTCACTTCCTCAATCTTACAATTGAGTCCATCGATCCTTTCTTTGTTTTGGTCAGCAGTGGTGAGCGGCTTCCATGCTCCGGTATAGCAAAGGCTGTTGAATTGGTTATCCAAGGTCATACGATTATGGTGGATTTCTTTGTTTTGCCATTACAGGGGTGGGATATTGTGTTGGGAGTTTCTTAGTTGGCTACACTCAAACCGATTCTCATAGATTATTCAAAGTCTATTTTCGAATTTTCATTGGGCGATCAAACGATTAAATGGCAGGTTGATGCTACTACGGCTCTGGAAATCCAATTCCATGGTTTTCGGCACCTAGTTCATTCCAAAGGAATTAGTCAATTGTATCATTTAAGTTTGTTGCCTCTTGAGTCCACCCTACCCACTTACCCTCCTGATTTACAGCACATATTGACCAAATTTTCCATTGTTTTCAACCCACCCAGCGGCTTACCACCAACCCAATCCCAAGACCACCACATTGATCTATTACCGGCTAGTAAACCCATCTCTGTTAGACCGTATCGATATCCTCACTTTCAAAAACAAGAAATTGAATGGTTGGTTCCTGAGATGTTATAGCAAGGAATCATTCGCCCAAGCACGAGTGCGTTTTCTTCTCTGGTTTTATTGGTTAGCAAAAAGGATGGCACGTGGTGCTTTTGCGTTGACTATCGCGCCTTGAACTCCATTATAACTCATGATCGTTTTCCTATTCCATCAGTAGATGAGTTGTTTGATGAGCTTCACGGTGCTCATTATTTCTCTAAACTGGACTTATTGGCCAGTTATCATCAAATTCTTCTTGCTAATACTGATGCTATGAAAACCACTTTTCGCACCCATGACGGGCACTATGAGTTTTTGGTCATGCACTTTGGGCTTACCAACGCCCCGTCCACGTTTCAGCGCCTTATGAATGACGTGTTCCGCCCATTTCTTCGTCAGTTTATTTTGGTTTTCTTTGATGACATTCTGATTTTTAGCAAGTCTTGGTCCGAACATTTACAACATCTCACTATTACTCTACAGCTGTTGTTAGATAACAAGTTGGTTGCTAAGTTGTGAAAATGTGTTTTTGGTCAAACACAAGTCGCTTACCTTGGACATATCATTTCTTCAGCAGGTGTAGCAGTCGACCCTGACAGAATCACCACCATTCAGAATTGGCCAGCCCCCAAAATGTCAAGCAAGTCTATAGTTTTCTGGGTCTTACCGGCTACTACCACCGTTTTATCAAGAACTATGCTTCTATTGCGGGTCCCTTGACCGATCTTCTCCGAAAGGATGCTTTCAGCTGGACCGATGACACATCCAAGGCGTTCAATCACTTAAAGAATCTTTTAAGTTCCATACCTATTTTATGACTACCGGATTTTTCCAAACCTTTCACCATTGAAACTGATGCTTCAGGTATCGGCATCGGGGCCGTTTTATCACAAGAAAAATATCCAGTAGCTTATTTTAGTAAGAACCTCTGTCCAAGGATGCAACACGCTTCTACATATCACCGAGAGATGTACGCAATTACGCAAGCAATATCCAAATGGTGGCAGTACCTTTTAGGTCATCGTTTCACCATCATCACCGATCAACAGTCACTTAAACAACTTCAGGACCAAATAATACAGACACCCGAACAATAGAAATGGTTGGGCAAGCTGTTGGGGTTTGATTTTGAGATTGTATACCGTCCCGGGGTCCAGAATGGGGCTGCCGATGCCCTGTCGCGAATACCTTCAGGCCATTTATTAGCCATCTCTGCCCCTGTTCCCACTTTTCTACAGGAACTACATGCCGCTTCCCAAACCGATCCAGCTTACAATGCCTTGTTGCAACGCTTCCAAATGGATCCCTATTCCCTCTCCGATTACACATTAAAAGATGGATTATTGTTGTTTAAAGGCAGGTTCTTGGTTCCACACAATCTGTCACTACAACAATCAATTATTTTGGAATCTCATGCTTCGGCTCTCGGCAGTCACTCGGGTGTTACGCGAACCTATCAATGTCTGGCAATAACATTTTACTGGAAGAATATGAAAACCACTGTAAAAGATTTTGTTGCTCAGTGCCAAATTTGTCAACAAACCAAAACCTCTTTTTTATCTCCTGGCGGACTGCTGCAACCACTCCCGATTCCAGAAGCTATTTTTGAAGATATTGCCATTGATTTCATTACTTCCTTGCCAAACTCACAAGGGAAAACAGTTATCTTGGTAGTTGTTGATCGATTATCGAAGTACGGACATTTTATTGCGTTGTCGTCTTCCTTTAATAGTTTTACAGTCGCATCCGCCTTCATTAATGACATTGTTCGGCTCCATGGCATACCATTATCAATTGTCAGTGACCGGAATGCCCGATTTATGACGGACTTTTGGAAAGAGTTGCATCGACTTAATGGAACCCAACTTAAATTCAGCACCGCGTACCACCCTCAAACGGTCGGGCAGTCCGAGGCTCTCAATCGGTGTTAGGAAATGTATCTTAGATGTTATGTCGTGGATCAGCCTAACAAATGGCTGCAATTCTTACCATGGGCAGAGTTTTGGTACAATACTTCTTACCACACTTCTTCTCAGATGGCTCCGTTTGAAATCGTCTATGGCCGGAAACCTCCGTCGCTGACTCGTTACTTACGGGGGTCCACTTCCAATGTTACATTAGAAGACCAGTTGCTGGAACGCGATAATGTGCTGACTACCTTGAAGTCAAATTTGTCTAAGGCTCAAACTCGTATGAAGACGGCTGCGGACAAACATTGCAGAGATGTTACCTTTGAGATTGATGATTGGGTGTTAACCTTACCATAAGGGTTCAGCCCGTCTGCGACGCCACCACAAATTTGGTCACCGCTACTTTGGCCCTTATCGGGTTCTTTCTAAAATCGAGACAGTTGCCTAAAAATTGGACTTGCCGGCCACCGCTAAAATTCACCCCGTTTTCCATGTTTCCTTGCTTCGCAAATGCATGGGTCCCAGCACATCAGATCACTCCTTTACATTTGGTTGATTCCACCTCCACTCTTATCTTAACACCTCACACCATCCTTCAAAGGCGCACCATTTTAAGAGGCACCCAAACTGTTCACCAGAGTCTTATGCAATGGGATGGATTACCGGCAGAGGACGCCACTTGGGAAGATAATGCTCATTTGGCCCAACAATTTCCAGATTTTCCCCTTGAGGACAAGGTGGGTTTTAAAGGGGGCGGTATTGATATAGGCCCAACAAACCAGCCCAACAGCAATTCTAACCATCCTATGGACCCAACCCAAACAAAAAGAAGTGAAAGGAACCGCAGGAAGCCAGAGAAATACAACGATTTCCTCATGAATGCCGCCTCAGCTCAAGTCTAACAGAATTGGTTATTCATGATTATTTGAAGTAATTATTATGTGAGGATGAGGTAGGAAAAGTTTTGTTAGATCTCATCGTTCACTCTTCTCTCATCTCCAATTTTGTAATCTTCCTCCTCACCTTGAATTTCTATCTTACAATCAATCAATGAAAATTATCCTTTCCTGCTCTTATAATTGAGTCAATTGCATCTGTTATATCCGGGTTCATTACAGTCTCGAACACAGGATGTTACATGATCGATTTGAGAGAATTCTTAGAAATGCATTACATATCATCAACTTACAAATGAAGGTTTGGTCTCCTGTTTATACATACGGATGGTTGGGGTATTAACCGCCACTACTTATAATAACATATAATACAAATAATAATTAACTAAACTTATACTAATGAATGAATTACGGTCTAAAAAGAGTGTGAATTAAGAAAAATACTTGAACGTGTTGAAAGCTGTTGGTCACTTGATCCTTTTTAATTATACTTAATTAATTTGTTCTCTAGCTGGCATAAAAAGTAGGAAAATTAAAATCATTTTAGAACGTACTGTGATTATATATGTGATGAAACCATACTGCATAACCAAATTTATATCCTTTCTATACATGTATAGAAAAAAGTGAGATTATTGAATTTATACAATTTTTATGTGCACTGTGATGTTATTAACTTTTAATATGTAAACCAAAATTTATTCCATATTTACTTGAACTGAAAGAACACCTTTTGGCTTAACCGGAACCAGTTTCCATTCTACAGAATCATCAGGGTGGTAGAGATCAAGATCTATAAGCTCCAGATCAGCAGAAGCATGGACAAATTCAACACCATGGTTATTACAAAGAATCACTGGTTCACCAAGGCTGGTCCGGCCGACTTCTCCAGCGAGGGAATAAATAAGATCGATACATTGTCTGTGGTCAATTGGTTTCTTGTAGCAGAAGAAAACACCGACTTCTAATGGCGGTATGAGTATGTCCAGGTTTGACATGGGTATCCACTAGTTCTGCGCAGGTGATGCCTACTTGATGATGTCAGTTTCCTTCACGGTCAAGGTGTACATCTGAGCTGAACCCATGATGGAGAGAGGGAGGGAAAATGTAATATATCTAGTTTGGTTTGTAAACTATGAAGGATGAGAGAAGTGGATATAGAACGGTGATTTATATAAGAGGCCGGGTGTGTACTACGTACGGATAAAAACCTGAATGTTGGTATCGATTGTAGTTTTCTTAATTTTTTGAAATGGATTATGTAAAAATCTATAAGAATAAATTCAGAGAAGTCCGTAAAAATATTTTCTTTAAGGTTACGAAATAGATTGAATGGCAAAGCAACGTATTAAAAATCATTCCACTTTCTGACAACTTTAAATACTTAAGCAACTTAAATAGTTCATGTAACATCCAAATAAGCTATATTCTTGACAGTCCAAATGTAATATAACACGGTTACAGCCATGTTTGGTAACTACTATATGTGCGGGTGTTGTCCTGCGGTTTCTTTAAGGTATGGTTGACTTGGCTAGCGGTGAAAATGGGCACACTGACTTTGGGAGCGATAAAAGTGGGCACGCTGCTCCCCGTTGCAGTTTCATCGAATGATGTGGGAAAAGAAAGGAATTTTCACATATGGTACCATCGTCAATAACCAAATTTTTGGTGGGTTCCCCAACGGCTATTTCTTAATTTAAAAAAATATTTTGATAATATATATACAATATCTCAACTCGACCATCTTTGTTAGGCATAATTTTTAGTATTCCTTTTCTACCCAACTGTTTTAGACACAATGTCTTCTCCAAAGAGACAAGATGTTCAGACTGAGACTAGATCTAAGATATCAGGTTCCAAAATTTGTCAATAATGGTAAATGAAAACTTTATTGAACCCAAACCGTAGGCATTTACACCAACAAAAACATAACAAGAACAAATTCAAAGACGTTGGTCCAATCATGTATAATTGACAACAATACAAAGACAAATGGTTAAAAAGAATATGAAAAATATGTGTCTCTCTTGGTGAAGAGCTATTAGCTGAAATGATGAAAGATAAATATGTTGCCAAAATGATGAGATTAAACTTTGCAGGATCGGTTAAGGGATAGTCAATACAATCAGTCTCATAATGAGGAGAGTGTTAGAACACTTAACAGATCAAATGAAAAACCGCGTTTAAATAAATGATACTAAGAACAAAAGTAAATGAGATAGAACTAAGAACAAAAACAGACTAATATGGTTTTCAAGAATGTTGTATATTGCTCTCAAGTTCTTTTACAAGTGTTACAAAGCATAAAAAGAAATACAAGGACCTGAGATATTTTATACTACATCATACAGCCGGCCATACTTTGAAGGCTAGCTGGAAACATTAATCTAGACAACAAGATCAATGTAAAGTCAAAAGGCATACTGCCTTTTGACTAGTAACTATGACATGCCATAGCTCACATCCTAATATATTATAAAAAAGATAAAAGATACAAAGTAGGAAGTTACATACTCAAGACCATAATCTACAGTTTACTAAAGCATGGACCTTTTCACCAACTTGTATAAGTTGGTGAGTCATCAGAGTTGCAGCGGAAAGTAAGTCAGCTTTATGGAAAAGTAGATCAGAGAAAGCATGTCCACTCTGTCTTCGAAAGAAATCAGTCTTCACTTCATTGGCTTCGGAAGACTTTGTCTTTGAAGATTCAGAAGACTTCATCTTTGGCTTTGGAAGATTTGGTCTTTGGCTTTGGAAGATTTTACACTTAGAATAATATCAGTGATGAGTGTAGAACTTCTGTAGTAACTTCTATCTTATACATTAGTGCATGCATGTAGGAAGCTCCTTGGTTGTTTTGGCTTCTTTGGTTGCATTAGCTTTATAATCTTTTAATATAACCTTACAAACTCCTCCTAGGCTGATGCTACCAAAACAAAGATTTTCTTTGGATGTTGAAAGTCCTCATTAGGATCAAGACCATACCTTTCTTCATCATCTGGTCAGGATCCTCAGACTCTCATAATATCTTCTTATATCATGGAGATCATGTAAAGGAAGATCAAGCATGTCTTGGCAGAAATAGACATCTTGACCTCTTTGATCTCTGATGACATACCACCTGTCTAGATTAGCAGCAAAAGTCCAAGACAAGATGGGTCTTCCAGTTGTAAGAGGATCTACTTGAGTTGGAGTTGGTTGAGCAGCCTCTTCTTGCACTACCTGAGGATGCTATGACTCATCCTAAGGTGTAAAGATGGATGCCTTGGTCTTTTTCTTGAAAACACTCTTCATGGCCATCATTTTCCTCCTCTTTAAAGACTTTAACTAAGAGGACTGATCTTCAGCACCAAGTTGTTCTACTATGTCTCTCTTAGTTGGGTTCTCTTCTCTCACTGGTTCAGAAGGAGAGTGAAGAGAACCCTGCTATGGATCAAAAGATGATGTTGGCCGAGATTCAGCTCTAGGTCTAGGTTGTGTTGTCTCAGGGGGTTCAACCTTGACCTCCACTTCAGGTTGAGCTGGACTTGGTGGAGAATGCAAGTCAACAAGCTCTCCCTTCTTAATCTTTTGCTTGATCACCCTGATGTACTCATCCATAGTGGATAGAGACATTGGACCAAGCCTTCTTTCGGAGAATCCATACAGCTTCAAGAAGCTCATCATCCTTTGTCTGTCAGTAGACTTCTTTTGGCTCTTTTGGATGATGGCTCTTGACTTTGCAGCTTCTTCCTTTAGTTTTTTCTTAGCAGCCTTTTGTTCCTTGATGACTTGTTGCTCTAGTTTCTTGAGATACTCAAATTCAACATACTCATATGATAAGGGAAGAAATGCATATGCCTGATAGAGTCATGTGGAACTTAGGTAGTTGATCATGTTCAGTCTATCAGTTTCCTTGTCTACATGAGGTTATGCAGTTGCCACAGCCTCTTCTCAGGACTTTCCTGAACTAGTGAGAGGGTAAGAGCATGCTTGTAGAGCTTTTTCTATCTCCTTTCTTCCATGTTCTTGAAGAGCAATGCTGCATCCTCTGCCACCTTCCTCTCCTTGGACAATTTCTTATCAGCCAGTTCATTCAGTTCATTTAAGGGGAGGGAGAGTTGTTCATCCATATTGTAGTTTCTGGTCCCCAAGTAGTTTATCCTGGCTGCCCTCAACTCATCATCCTGAGTATTTGGCCTGGGAGCAGCCCTGATGGCAGCTTCCATGAAGCCTAGGACCCTCTTGAACTTTCTCCCCTTAGCTTCCTCTTCCTCTCTCTTTCATCCTCCTTAATCTCTTTAGAAGTCAGTTTCCTTTTCCCTTTGTCACTCATAGGCCTTGGTGACTCAGGATGGAGAGAGCTTTGGCCTTCATTGTTTGATTTAGCAGTCAAGCTCTGGCCAGAGAGAGGTTGTGAAGCACCTTTACTAGCTGGTGCCTCACTGAGGGTAATGGGTGCTGAAGAAGTTCCTGTCTCAAGGTTCACAGGTTCAACTTTTGGGCCTTTAGTCAAGGCTTCCCCTTCGAAGCTAATCTTAGGGTCCACCTCAACATCCAGTTGACCAAAAGTCTTACCTGCTAGCCACTGTCTATATAGTCTTGACCTTAGCTTGTATTCTTCAAACACCCTTTCTTGAATTCTATCTGCTAATCTTGCAGCTTGTCTGTTTTGACTTGGGTTGACAAGTGGAAGATCAATCAAATAGATGCTCTTATAGAAGCTCAGGTTGAAAAAGTTAAAAATTTCCTTTTGACCCTGAGATCTAGAGATGACTAGAGCTCTTCTATCAGTGTCATACCTCTATCCCATGATTGGATTCTCAGACTGATGAGATAGGGTAAGCATAGCTCTGGGAATACCCTCCTCAAACAAACTTTGTACGAGTGAGTCCACATCCATGTAGACTTGAGGAGGTTGCTGGGTATGGACCATTGCAAGTGAGGGTGGTGAATTCTCAAAGTCCATACTCTGTGAAGAACTCCTAGGTTCTGTGATTGTTTTGACTTTCTCCCCCTTTTTGGTAGCATCACCTTCTTGCATAAGTGAGCTTGGGGTTGGGTCTATCACATCCACAGGTTCTTGTGGACCTGGTTGAGTTCTCTTAAGTGGTCTCTCAGCTAACTTTCCCTTAAGATCGGTGATCTCAAGTTACTGGTCATCGACCCTCCTTTGTAAGACAGTCACTTGAGATTCCAGGTGACATCTTTGAGAATAAATAGGTGCATGTTTTTGTCAGTTTTTTCATCTTTAGTTTCAAACTTCCCTCATCTTCATCAGAAGAATCACGAGGGGATGAGAGAATAGAACCAAGGTCTTCTTCCTCATCACCAGCACTTTGTTCTTGGCTGCTAGATTTCCCTTGCATCATGACAACTTCAAGTGAAGTGTCAGAGGCTGGGTTGCCATGGTTGAGGTCTGAATGATGTAATCACTTGCTGAAGTGAGTGCCTCTTCCATATGGACCTCCTGAACAGGTTCAGGGAGATCCACCTCAGTAGTAGGTGGATGATGTGGGCTAGACATGGGAGAAACATGAGTACTCATCTCTCCTTGAGCAGGGGTGGAGAAGAGAGACTCATGATACTCATTGAAGCCCATGTGTTCATCATCATTGAATTCAAGGTTTAGGATTGGTTGGTTTAGATCAAGAGGCTGGGGATGGTAACTGCCCCCTGAATGTTGTTCACTAGAGTTTTGAGACTCTAAGTGAAGGCTTAAGGCTATGGGGGTTGTGAGCTCATCAGGTTGAGCATGAGGAATCTCATCACTGATCATTGGTGAAATGGGAATGGTTTGCTCCTCAAGAGAAGTGGGAGCTCCAGTATCCACTTCCTCCTGTATGGGTAGGGGCCTACACAAACTGATTAACATGTGCAGGGGTTAGTTTGGATTTTCTTTCATAGGTGATGGTTATTTTTGGCTGTAATGGTGGTTGAGAAGTAGAAGGTTCGGGTTCAACACTAGCTGGTGCTGCTAGGTTGTCACCTTGAGCAATGAGCTCTAACATTTTTGGGACATGGGTTGTTTCTACCCCTGAGAAGCTAACAGTTGGCTTCCTCATAGTCTTGAAGATTTTGGGCTCCATCTGTCCCATTTGGAAACCCAAGCCTCATTGGTCTTGGACATATCAAAGTGATTTGAAGACAATGTAACAATAAGTGATCCTATGTTCAAGCTTTGAGGATCACTAGCTGTTGTTGATGAACAACTTTCAGTCACTTGGTCTTCCGTCATCTTCCATACCATCTTTGAAAGATTAGACTTGACCTTCAATACTTCAGAAGTTTTGACAACTTCAGAAGTTTTGGAGAATGGACCTTCAGAAGATCTTGCTTTCATTGCAGCAGGCTTCAGTACTTTGAAAGCATTACTTTCTTCCGAGACCAATTTTTCTTCTGAAGGCAAGTTTTCACTTTTCTTCTTTTTCACCTTAGAGCTTCCGAAGGGAAAAGATTTTCCTTCAAAAGCAAGTTTTTTTTCTTTCTTCTTCTTAGAAGTTTTCTCTTTGGTCATATGAATAGTACTCTTAGGATTGTAGATGCAATCCTTAGCAAGATGAGAAGTACAACCACACATGATGCAATCCATTTGCTTCCTTCTGAGAGTCTTTTTTTGAGAGAAAAACTGAACTTGATCACTTTCCACCTCCATCTTCATCTTCACAGATGATGCAGCAAGCTTCTTAGGGTGAGGCTTGCTCTTGGAACTGGATGGTTCAGGCTGTGTAGCAGTGGTACACAGCTGATCAGCATTCTTCTCTTTGCTAGAATGAGTTGGACATGAACTAGAACTCCTGGTACTAGAGTTCATAGTCGAGTCTTTAGCCTTCACCACTTCAAATCCTGCAGAGATGAACACTTGTTTTTGCTTAGAGTTAAAAGTGGCCTTGATCCATTGAGCCTTCTTTGATTTCCTCTTGGCTTTTCTGATCAAGTTCTTCCTCTTAAACTTGGTAATCCCAAATTCTTTTCTCTCCTCAGAAGAATAGTGACCCTTCTTAGGATGATCTTCTTCACTCCTCTCAGAATCATCCTTCACTATCTTCTCTTCATCCTCTTCATCAATGGGGTCTATGAGGGGAAGCTCATCTTCACAAGTTCCATACCTTGGAGATCTTACAGACAATAGAGTGTGTGGAGGAGCTATCTCAGTAGATCCTAGTCCCTACTTATTCTGATAACAAACTTTTGCATGAAAGGATGATGATATCATGTTCTTGAAGGTCTCTTCATTAAGAACATATTTTTCTGTCCTGACTTTGCTAGTCACAAGCTTAGCCTAGCATTCAGTTAACTTAGTGATGAGATCTTTTATCTGAGTCCTATAGTTGGTATGTCCATACTTAAGTACTTAGAAGCATATTTAAGCTTCGGAAGATATCTCAGAATTTCTTCCGAAGGTAAATTTCTTATAAGTAGTTATTTGACTTGAAAACATAATATTCTTTCAAAGACAACTTGAAGTCTTTTATTTAAAGTTTGTAATCATTTTTAGCTCTTTTGAAATCAGCTTTTAAAATGTTTAAGGACTCAAGATCAGTTCTTATCTCTAAGTTATAGGACCTATATCTGTTAACTTTAGTAATACATTCAGGTGTACAAAGATGTTCCAATACCTTTGTTTGGAGATGCATCCTTAACCTGAAAGCTCCAGTCAAAGCCTCCTTCTTTAACAAAAATTGTAGCTTGCTACTTGGGCTTCTCATTCTAGGGAGCTCCATCAGTGTAGTTTGATCTGGTTTGTGCTTGGCCACCACTTGTTCTTGGTGCCTTGCACTCTCTAGCAAAGTGACCCATTTGGTTACAATTGTAACACTTCACTTTGCTTTTGTCCTGCCCAAACTTTCCACTGGTTGCATTGCTAGGAAACTTCCTCCCTGTCCTTTTGTAAAACTTCTTATGAGTTGTCAGGGTAGCAGATAAGATGATGCTGTGGTTCTCTGCAATCCCTTTCAACCATATGAAGGGCTGAACTCTGCTGATTGTTGGACTTACCAGATGTATTTTGCATGTTCATCTCCATCTAGTAGCCACCGAGGATACCATATAACTCAGTGAGAGTAAGGGTCTTGAGGTTCTCACTCCTCTTGATGACCACACAATAGTGTGTCAATTGTTTGGGAATAGAGGACATGAACTTTCTTACAATGTCCCTGTTCTTAAGAGTTACTCCAACATCCATTAGAGTGTCCATAATCTCAACATACCTGAAGTATTGTTGAGTCATGGTTTCACCTGTCTTGAAGGTGAAGTTCTAAAACTGCTACTTCAAGAGGTCCTTCTTGTTCTCTTTTGCTTTATTTGACCCCTCATACATCAGCTTTACTGCATCCCATAGTTGCTTGGTAGTCTTGCACTTCTTAAAGCCTCTGTAGATAGAGTTTGGAAGAGCAGTTTGGAGGGCGGTCATGGCCTTCTGATCTATGTCTATCTTCTTCCAGTCTTCTTCAGAATAATCAACCACTTCCTTTGGTATCATACCACCAGCAACAGCAGTTGAAGAGGTGGATGGTACATGAGGCCTATAGACAATAGATCCCCACATCCTGGAGTATTGAGACTTGATGAAGCCTTCCATTCTTTGGCACCAAGTATCAAAGTCATCAGGAGTGATCAGTGGAGACTTTGTCTTTGTGATAGCTGCCATTTAAGATGTTAAGTGTTTTATGAAAATGAAGGGATTTAAGATTGTGAGATCTTACAATCAAGAGCCTGGAAAATCTTTGATACCAATTGCAGGACCGGCTAAGGGATGGTCAATACAATCAGTCTCACAATGAGGAGAGTGTTAGAACACTTAACAGATCAAATGGGGAACCGGGTTTATGTAAATGATACTAAGAACACAAGTAAATAAGATAGAACTAAGAACAAGAACAGACTAATATGGTTTTCAAGAATGCTGTATATTGCTCTCAAGTTCTTTTACAAGTGTTACAAAGCATAAAAAGAAATATAAGGACTTGTAATACTTTATACTACATCCTACATCTGACTATACTTTGAAGGCCAGCTAGAAACATTAATCTAGACAACAAGATCAATGTAAAGTCAAAAGGCAGATTGCCTTTTGACTAGTGACTATGACATACCATAACTCACGTCCTAATATATTATAAAAAGGATAAAAGGTACAAAGTAGGAAGTCACAGACTCAAGACCATAATCTACAGTTTACTAAAGCATGGACTTTTTCACCAACTTATATAAGTTGGTGAGTCATCAGAGTTGCAGCGGAAAGTAAGTCAGCTTTATGAAAAAGTAGATCGTCTTCTGAAAAAATCAGCCTTCATTTCATTGGCTTCGGAAGACTTTGTCTTTGAAGCTTCGGAAGACTTCATCTTTGGCTTCGGAAGATTTGGTCTTTGGCTTCGGAAGATTTTACACTTAGAATAATTTCTGTGATGAGTGTAAAACTTCCGAAGTAACTTCTACCTTGAACATCTGTGTATGCATGCAGGACGCTCCTTGGTTGTTTTGGCTTCTTTGGTTAAATCAACCTTTTAATATAACCTTACAAACTTGTTTAATATTATGATAATAAGATCTTGAGAGGGTATCATAAGTGATAGTTAAAACCCTAAAATGATGTAGGTGAGTTAGCAGAATGAAGACTCTGACCTCTTGAGCAAGTTCCTCTATAAAACAAACAAATTAGGTCATATAACAAGAAGTATATACTCGCCCAACTATGTTGATATGGCAGCAACAGTCCTTGATCTTTAGTTGATTAAACATGAAGCCAAATCTTTAGCCTAATCAACTTGCGAGCCATTACTCTGAAAATAGAGCACAAACAATTAAACTAAACAATAGATAAAATCAACATCTTATCTTATCTTATCTCCTAATAATTGATTACATTAGATGATATATGTCATCACCACATTCTTTATCATCTTTATTTTCCGGGTTAGCATAACACACAGATCTTTATGACCTGCTTTCTTGAATCGTTACCCGGCTTCCAAAAACCCTAATTCTATTTTCACTCTTGCTCAATGGTTGGAGGACATCTATTTTTGAGTGCCTTTCAAGATGTAAAATTTTGTTTTGCTTTGTATGTCCTTAAACTCATCAAGGTCTTTAGATTCCACAAGTATACATGTTTGCTCAATTCTGTAAAATTTTGCTCTAATCATACTTTGTTCTGTTGTTATTGGTGAAATTTTGCTCAATTTTATTTTCCTTTGTTGTCAGTGGCGTATCTACACTTCGATGAAAGGGGGCAGCCGCCCACCCTAAATTTTTTTTTTTCAAGTGTTATGTGTATGTGAAATCCCAACCGCCCCCTATAAAATTAGGTAACCCCCTAAATTTTTGAAACTGAAGAGAAAGCAATAATCTCACAAACATATTGTCAGGGGTGGAATTACAATAAGGCTACAGTCCAGCTAACTATATTTCCTCACTAATCGGGGTTTGTAACCTAGTAAATTTTAGTAGTTTTACAATCAAATAATCAAGTAGGTAGTAGAAAGAAAAAAAATTATATCGAGATATATATTTTTTTACTATCAAACAAGCTAAATTTATATTGGTATCACGACACGAGAGATTAAATGTTATATTTACCGGCCGATATTGTTCTCAAACATGTTAAACATCATAGACATTAAAGAGTTTGGAAACCATTTTAACGATGATTATAATTACTTTAAATATCAAATATAAGCAATTTTATGAGTATATTTGCTTTAGTGTATTTTATGATATATATGTATGTATATATATACATACATACATGAATATATATATACATACATATACATATACACATACATATATATATATATACATATATATGTATATATACACATATATATATATATATATGTATATATATACATATATATTTATATATATACACATATATATATATACATATATATATATATATATATATATATATACATACATATATATATACACATATATATATACATATACATATACATATATATATATATATATATATATATATATATATATATATATATGTACACATACACACACACACACATATATACATATACATATATATATATACACACATATATATGTATACATATATATATACACACATATATATATACATATATATATACATATATATATACATATATATTTATATACACATATATATATACATATACATATACACGTGTATATATATACACGTGTATATATATACGTGTATATATATATATATATACGTGTATATATATACGTATATATATATATATATATACGTGTATATATATATACACGTATATATACACGTATATATATACACGTATATATATATATACACGTATATATATATACACGTATATATATATACACGTGTATATATATACACGTATATATATACACGTATATATATATACACGTATATATATATACGTATATATATACACGTATATTATATATATACGTATATA